>BPLQ01014005.1:0-220588 GCA_021605075.1 Caerostris darwini | reverse complement strand
GGTTTTAAGTGTCACCAATCTAACAGCTACAAGGGTTACCAAACCAATAGAATAGATTGGTGCCACTTAAAAACCGCCAAATCTTTAGCTGCGGTTGGCGCGTGCGCTCTTTATTGGAGCAACTGTCGCCAAGGTACCGTTAATACGTAAGTACCAATTATCGAAATAGCAATAAAATAGTCATTATATTATTCGAAAAATGAAGCTACGAATTCCTCTAATTGCAGTATTGCAACCCTAAAGAAATTGGCGGAAATTCAGGGTTGCAAGATTGGCGACTTCCTCAATGGTAGATTTTAACCGATTTTGCAATTAAATACGAAAAAAATCTGAATAAAAACTATCCTATTTCTCAAGTTGGAACAAAACACACATTTAAAAAAAAAAAAGTTAAAATCGGATGGTTAGTTTCGGAGTTCATCGCAAACAAACATCGTGATACGGGAATTATATATAATAGATATGGGCTGGTAGTTAAACCAAATAGCTCTCTGGCGCTCACTGCCCCAGGTTTTGGATTCGAGTCCCGGAGGTACCATGAAAGTGTGCAATGATTCGAAATCCACTTTCAACCGTAGGTACTAGTCTAATATGACTGCAGAATGTAGAGCCTACCTCTTACAAAGAAGGAAAACAGCTCGTGTTTCGAAATCTGACGGCAGGCGGCCTTGACCCACCGAGGGGTGGTTGCGCCAATGAAGAAGAATGTTTGAAGGTTCTTCTTCATTAGCATAACAACATCATGATCTGCCTACTGGCAGATTTCGAGACAGGAGATGCTATAATGTTACGGGATAAGGTTATCAACCGTACTCCCAACAGTCATGTTAGATCGGAACCTACAGTTTAAAGTGGATTCCGAACCACTAAAAGCCTTCATGGCACCACTGGGACTCGAACCCTATTGTACATAGTTCCAGAGCGCTAGTTACTCAGCCATCTTTATCCTTGCGTACACATAATTGATGCACATAATCAAGTATGAGAACAGATTTCGAAGTAGAAATGCGAATATCTTGTCTTAGATGAATTAAGTCGAATGTTAAACATATAATATTAATTTTATTTGAATAAGGATGCACAGTATACTAGTATTATGAGGCACATAAAAAAAAGGCTGGTTCTTTGTAAATTCTGAATGGCACCATTTGTCAAATCACGTTTGGGCAGCAATAGTCTTCTTTGTTACGCACGTTATTTGGGCATGTGCAATCATCCATTTAATATAGTCTTCGAATTTTTCGAGTGATAATGAGGTGCTAAAATCCAGTACCGACAAACTGCGATGATTCCCTTTCTCTTCGCAAAAGGTATGTGTTTTTTTTTTGTTTAGTTTCTAAATCCTTTGTTAATTTAATACGACTCTGCTAAATTAGCACATGTAATGTACTACTGCGTCCAAAAAGTAAGACCAATTATTTTGTTTTCCAAAAATTCTGTATTTATTCTTCCAAATTTATTTCATCGCCTTCTTCAAAGTAATCCGGACACAATGAACTTATGCCAACTTTTTTTTCCAATCCGCAATGAATGCTAAAAAACCATCGGCAGGAATTCCACAAACGTTTCTAACAGGGCATACGTCCCAGCAAACAAAAAAAACGTCAAACTATAATTGCTCTACTAGCAAATTTCGAAACAGAAGATATTTTTCTTTTAACAGGTAGAGTTGTCTGTTCCACGCTCTATAGTCATATTAGACCGGGATTTATGGTTTAAACTTGATTCCATACCACTACAAATATTTATTATACAACCTGGACTCGAACTCGGAACCTGTGGCAAGGAGCCCCAGAGCTCTAGTCACTCGGCCTTTCAAGCCTCCGTTTTTCCGATGTATTTATTCAAATTACTTCTGAGCGCAGATTTCAACAAGTAGAAAGCATTTTAGCAATATGTCAAATGTGTCCGTATTTTAGCAATGTGAAGTGGTTCAGAAACCACTGAAAACCGTAGGTTCCGGTGTAACAGGACTGTAGAGCGTTGGGCGTAGGCTGACAACCCTACTTCATAAAAGGAAAACAGATCCTGTCCCGAAATCTGCCAGTAGGCAGACGGCATTGGCCTACCGTAGGGCTGCTGTGCCAATGATAATGATGTTGAATACTATTGTGGCTTTTGTTGTGAGAAATGGTCGTGCTTGTAATTTATTCCATGTCAATTTTCCTGTATATTTCCTGGACAATATATATATATATATATATATATATATATATATATTGTCCTTATGTTAATATTTATTATACAGCGACTGTATAATTTTATATTACAGATTAAATAATGTGAAAATTAAAAATTGCTATTTTTAACTTTAATTAATAATGCAAACATCATTAAATAGAATGATTACCATGCTGTCGTAAAATAATAGCCTTCCTATGTATAATATAGCCTTTCTTTAATATAATATAGTCTTTCTTTAATATAATATAGCCTTTATTTAATATAATATAGCCTTCTTTTAATATAATATATCAGTGGCACAACAGCCCCATGGTGGAACAAATCCGACTGCCTATTGGCAGTTTTCGAGACATGTTTTCTTTTTTACGGAGTAGGTTTGTGAGCCCTACGGCCAAAGCTCTACAGTCATATTAGACCGGGAACTACGATTTAAAGTGGATTCCAAACTGCTACAAACAACCATGGCACCGCCGGGATTTGAACCCGAAACCTGTGGCACCCAGCACCTGAGTTTTATATAATGTAGTCTTCCTTTAATATAATGTAGCCTTCCTTTAATGTAAAATAGTTTTCTTTTAATACAATATAGCCTTCCTTTAATACAATATAGCCTCTATTTAAAGTAATATAGCCTCTATTTAAAGTAATATAGCCTCCCTTTAATGTAATAAAATCCTTACTACAATGAGTTATAATATGTTTTCAGAAACACATTTTATAAGAATCAAAACGAACGTAAATTGTAATTCATTTTACAATTCCTCCTATCTCTCTTTTTCCAATGATGCTTTCTTTTGACATCATTCGAAAAGGGAAGATAAATTTTCTGGAATATCTCCCACATCATTCCCTCGCTATCAGACTTCTAACTCTTAAAAGTCAAAGGTCACTCAATGACGTCGTGCCTGAATATATAATAGTTAAAAATGGATGAAGGAGAATGGAGAAAGAGTTAAAAATCTCAGAGGAGTATCAATTCATCACAGTTCTCGAAAAATTTTAGTTCTATCTTTTGATTTACACCAGTGCACTCAGTTTATCAGCGTAATTTAAAAAATAATTTTTAGAAAGGTTCATTGGCTGAAATTTTGTAATTACTTAATTTAAATGGGTCTTTCCTAAATCAGTAAATGTTAATTGATACAGAGAGTTGATGCATTTAATTTTATTATTACTATTAATATTCTTGCAAATCTTTTTTGCTTGAATTTTATATCTGAGTATTCGATCTGCATATTAAATAGAAAATTAAATGGTCAGTAAGTGAAAACTACAAGTCTCAATTAATGTGCTGTGGAAGATAAATCGATTATTTTTTGAGAATAATTTCAGATTTAAAATGTTCAAAGTAGTATAAAAAACAACTTTCGAAGTAACTTTTTTGTAAGCATTTTTTTTATGATTCATGGTTTTCCTGATTAACGCTTTTATTTTTAGTTTTTATGATTGACGTTTTTATAATTCAATTGTGCCCAACTCGTGGCTCAGTGACAACGTGCGCCACTGGTGAACTTTAAGGCTGGGGCTCAATCCGCTGGCTTCTTTATTGTAGACACTGTTTAAAAAAATGAGGAGGCACGATTATTAGTTTGGTTGGTCGCTCAACGGAAATTTTTTGCACACATTTTTGGCTATTTAGACCGAGAATTACAGTTTAACGTGGGTTTCGAACCACTCACAAACATCCATGCCACCGCCAGGATTCAAATCTAAAACCTGAGGCACCGAAGGCCTGATCGCTATCCAATTGACCATCAGGCCGCGAAAAGACTCGATAGTGTTTATGATGTTTAGCATCTTGCCTCGTTACTCGGACTACCAGGCAGGAGTTTCCCGGGCTTTATCCTATACGATACACAAATGTGGGGTAATTCCTCATAAAAGTCTACCCGGAAGACACTGCCCTCCTTCCTCAGCGACACGGAGCAAAGCCTAACTTAAGGGTGCCCCATAAAAACAGAAGCTGCCCCCTTTCCCTCCATCTATGAGTAGATTACTCATATGATTTTCGTCCAGCGTTGCAGGACGCTGAGGTTTAGACACACATAATAAGAAACATGTTGATATTGTAAAGAAAACGGCTAATACTTACAGAGATTGATATTAAGCCCAAGTACGTGTAAGTGTATTTATTTTATTTGAATAGCTATAATGGCATGTAATTAATATGATTATAATGACTGAATGGAATATATAATAAGGGAATTAATATGATTATAATGTATAAATGACTTAATGACATAGATAATGAAGGAATTATTATGACTATAATGGCTGAAGACAATGTAAAAATTTTAACTTGAAGATTTCGAAGATATAGGTCCGTTCAATGTATGTCCGTACATATGTCTTTTTTAATTTTATTTTCCATTCAATTTATATTTGTTGTATTATTTTATTTTAAAGGGAATAGGTCAGTAGTAAGTTCAACTTTCACTTAATTGTAGGAAAGACATGTTTATATGAATAGGTTATGATGCTGTCGTGTCTACATTTATCAATAATAATTAATTTTGCAATAATGAATATAATGAATAATGATATGACCATTAAAGAATTGGATTTCTTGTGTCAATTGCATCAGATGCATCCCCCAACTATGACATTTGCAACTTTTTTCCCTCTACTCAAACCAAAGGCAGGAGATTTATCGTGCCCGTTTCCATCATAGGCAAGAACTTTAGTTCTGCTCTACGTTTTGAATATCGAACGTGTTCATGTTCACAAGAACAAATAACCACGACAAAAAATAATTGCATATTTCTATTTACTGTTTTTTATTCTTCTAACATTCTTATAATCATTATTTTAAAATGCTTCTATGCATATATAACGATAAAAAGAAAGATGCATGAAATATGTATTGCTAACTTCAAATTGAATTCTTTTTAAAATAGATTCCAGAACAGAATTTCCCGTCTATAAATAACCAACAGGCCCGATAGCTATCTTTTTCAAGAAAAACCTGTTATCATTACGGAATTGTTGCATCAGCTGCCTACTTGAAATATAAGTTACAGTTTTCTTTCTATTTTCTTCTGAGCTGCAATGGTTCTGCAGCTCATGGGAATTTGTAGAACTCGATAGTCCACTTTAACGGTGACTGGAGGGCAGGAATAGCCATTTTCTTACCATGGTTGGTCGTACGACATTTTGCAGCCGTATGGTAATAATCGCTCCAGTTTGATATTGGGAAATCAGTCCTTGGTGAGATGTTTTCTTTTCTTGCGATTCAGCATTTTTCAAGCATTCAGCAAGTTCTTTGTTTCAGGCAACTTTAAATAAAACTGAATGCTGACAGTTTTAGGTATGGGGCAGAATTTGGATATTTGCAATTTTGCTACATTATTATCGAAAATGGTTTTCAGTTAAAAGTTACGTAGACAATAGCTGTGTTTTATTTATTTATTTGAATATAAATAATTTAAAGAGGGTTCCGTTTAATAAAACACGGTCTAGTTTGTTTTGCCGCTCTACGGTCATTTTGTGCACCTTTTAGGCTAATTGAGACTGGTACCTACAGTCTAACGTGGATTCCGAACCACTAACAAGTATACATGCCACCACCAGGATTCGAACCTGAAGCCTATGGTACCAAAGTCCAGAGCGCTAGCCACTTGGCCACCAAGCAGCCTTAAATGCATGAAAGACATTTTAATACGAATAGGTTATGATGCCGTCGTGTCTACATTTGCCAGTATCATTAATTATGCTGTAATTAATTTAATGGATAATGATATGATAATTAATGTCAAAAGAATTGGATTTCTTGTGTCGACTGGATTATATGCGTCACCCAAGAACGGAATTTTTGCTTTTTTTTCCTTCTCAAACCAAAAGACATGGGATTTATCGTACAGTTTTATCGCGCCTATTCCCAGCATAAACAAGAACTCTTGGTTCTTTGAATATTGAACGTGTTCATGTTCAAAAGAACAAATATCCACGACAAAAAAAATAGCGGCATAACTCTATTTAATTTTTTTATTCTTTTAACATTCTTATAATCATTTTTTTAAAATGCTTCTATGAATATGCAACGATAAAAAAAAAAGATGTGTGATATATGTATAGCTAACTTCAAATTGAATTCTTTTTAAAATAGATTCTGGAATAGAATTTCCCATCTATAAATAAGCAACAGGCTCGAAAGCTATCTTTTTTAAAGAAAACCTGCAATCATTATGGAATTGTTGCATCAGCTACCTACTTGAAATATAAGCCTGTTTTCTTTCTTTTTTATTTTCTTCTGAGCTGCATGGTTTCTGCAGCTTATGGGAATTTGTAGAACTCGAGAGTCCACTTTAACGGTGACTGGAGGGCAGGAATAACCTTGATGGTAGCATTTTCTTACCATATTTAGGGTTGGTCGTACGACATTTTGCAGCCGTATGGTAATAATCGTTCGAGTTTGATACAGGGAAATCATTTCTTGGTGAGATGTTTTCCTTTCTTGCGATTCAGCATTTTTTCAAGCATTTAGCAAGTTCTTAGTTTCAGGCTGCTTTAAATAAAACTGAATGCTGACAGTTTTAGGTATGGTGCAGAATTTGGATAGTTGCAGTTTTGCTATGTTATTAACGAAAAGGTTTTCCAGTTGAAAGTTTCGTAGATAATAACAGTGTTTTGTTTATTTATTTATTTGAATTTAAATAATTGAAACATGGTTCTGTTTAGTAACATAAAGTTTGGTTTGTCGCTCTATGGACATCTTGTGAACACAACGGAATAAATAGACCGGAATCTACAATTTAAAGTGGATTCCAAACCACTAATAAACTACCGTGGCACCGCCAGGAATCGAACCTGAAGCATGGTATACTAAATGTCAGAGCGCTAGCTACTTGGCCATCAGATCACTAGTAGAAATACAAGGAGTTTTGTAAATAAATGTGAAGAACATTTATATTCTTCTTTTGATTTATATAACAAAAGTGACTAACATATTGTTTCTGATATGAATTACTTGGATAATTTATTGCTGTTTGGAAAATATTTATTTATTATGAATAAATATGACTATCATGAGTGAATTAATATTATAATGATATATATAATGACTAAATGACGGAGTGGCATATATAATGAGTGAATTAATATGACTATAACAGCAGGAAATAATGTAAAAACTTTAAACTTGAAGATTTGGAAGTATAGATTCATGCCCTACTAAATCTGCCTTTTCCTATTTAATTTTATTTTCTGTTCAATTTGCATTATTTGCTGTTAATACGGATAGGTTATGATGCCGTCGTGTCTACATTTATCAATACCAATTCATTATGCAATAATGAATAATAATATGATCAATGTATAGCTAATGTCCAAAGAATTGGATTTGCACTTTTTTCCCCTTTCTACTCAAACCAAGAGGCAGGGGATTTATCGTACATATTTATGTTCCCATTTCCAGCATAGGCAAGAACTTTTGGTTCTGCTCTACTTTGTGAACTTCGAACATATTCATGTTCCTAAGAACAAATAACCTGCAGAAAATAGCTGTATATTTCTATTTACCGTTTTTTTATTCTTTTAACATGCTTATAATCATTATTTTAAAATGCTTCTATGAATATATAACGATAAAAAAACTATGTATGAAATATGTATAGTTAACTTCAAATTGAATTCTTTTTAAAATAGATTCCGGAACAGAATTTCCCGTCTATAAATAACCAACTAACCCCGAAAGCTATCTTTTTCAAGAAAAACCTGCGATCGTTACGGAATTGTTGCATCAGCTGCCTACTTGAAATATAAGCCAGTTTTATTTTTTTTTCTTTCTTCTTGTGAGCTGCATCGTTCCTGCAGCTTATGGGTATTTGTAGAACTCGAGAGTCCACTTTAACGGTGACTGGAGGCCAGAAATAGCCCTGATGGTGGCATTTTCTTATCATATTTAGGGTTGGTCGGACGACATTTTGCAGCCGTATGGTAATAATCGTTCGAGTTTGATATCGGGAAATCATTTCTTGGTGAGATGTTTTCCTTTCTTTGCGATTCAGCATTTTTTCAAGCATTTAGCAAGTTGAGTTTTCTTAGTTTCAGGCAACAACTTTAAAGAAAATTGAATGCTGACAGTTTAGGTGGGGTGTAGAATTTGGATATTTGCAGTGTTGCTAGATTGTTATGAAAAAGGTTTTTCACTTGAAAGTTTTGTAAATAATAGTATTTTATTTATTTATTTGAATGTAAATAATTCAAAAATGGTCTCATTTCATAAAACAAGGAGTATTGTACAATAAACTTAAAAGACATTCTAATAATACTTAAATTATATTTCTGATTTATACAATAAAAGTGACTAAAACATTGTTTTCTGGCATGAATTATTTGGAAAATTTATTACTATTTAGAAAAAAACTAATGTTTTTATTTATCTACAATCAAATATTTTTATTTAATAATAATAAAGATACTACCAGAAAAAATATTTATTTACGAGAAAGCATTCCGCAAAGTAAGTTTTGTTTCTTTTTCTTTCTTTCTTCTAGTTCGGTTTTTTTTGTCGCTCTACGGTCATTTTGTGCATACTTTAGGCTAATTAGACTGGTGTCGTTTAACGTTTAACGTGGATTCCGAACCATTAAAGAACATCCTTACCACCACCACCAGGATTCGAACCTGAAGCCTGTGGTTCCAAAGGCCAGAACGCTAGCCAATTGGCTGCAAGGCCGCATTAATTGCATGAAAGGCATTTTAATACGGATAGGTTTTGATGCTGTCAGGTTTACATGTGTCAATATCAATTCATTATTTAATAATGAATTTAATGAATAATTATATAACAATGTTCAAAGAATTGGAAATCTTGTGTCGATAGCATCATGTGCTTCACCAAAGTACTGCATTTATAACCTTTTTTTTTCTTGTACTCAATTCTAAAGCAGGGGATTTATTGTACAGATTTATATTCCCATTTCCAATATAGGACAGAACTTTTGGTTCTGCTTCGCTTTTTAAATATCGAACATGCTCGTGTTCATAAGAACAAATGACCTGCAAAAAATAGTTGCATATTTCTATTTAATTTTTTTTATTATTTTAACATTCTTATAATCAATATTTTAAATGATTCAATGAATATATAACGTTAAAAAGAACGATGTATGAAATATGTATAGCAAACTTCAAATTGAATTCTTTTTAAAATAAATCTCGGAACAGAATTTCCCATCTATAAATAACCAACCAGCCACGATAGCTATCTTTTTCAAGAAAAACCTGCGATCATTACGGAATTGTTGCATCAGCTGTCTACTTGAAATATAAGCTACAGTTTTCTTTCTTTTTTTATTTTCTTGTGAGCGGCATCGTTTGTGCAGCTTATGGGAATTTGTAGAACTCGAGAGTCCACTTTAACGGTGACTGGAGGGCAGGAATAGCCTTGATGGTAGCATTTTCTTACCATATTTAGGGTTGGTCGTACGACATTTTGCAGTCGTATGGTAATAATGGTTCGAGTTTGATATTGGGAAATCATTTCTTGGTGAGATGTTTTCCTTTCTATTCGATTCAGCATTTTTTCAAACATTCAGCAAGTCGAGTTTTCTTAGTTTCAGGCAACTTTAAAGAAAATTGAATGCTGACAGTTTTAGGTAAGGTGCAGAATTTGGATAGTTGCAGTTTTGCTGTATTATTATCTAAAAGGGTTTTAGTTGAAAGTTTTGTATATAATAACAGTGTTTTATTTATTTATTCATTTATTTGAATTTGAATAATTGCGAAATGGTTCCGTTCAATAAAACAAGGAATACTGTGCTATAAATGGGTAGGATATTGTAATAATAATATTTATACTATAATTCAGAAAGCATTCAGCAAGTTTAGTTTTCTTACTTTAGTTTTTTTTTGTCCCTCTATGGTCATTTTGTGCACACTTTTGGCTAAATAGACCGGGGTCTACAGTTTAAAGTTGATTCCGAACTACTAACAAACATCCATGCAACCATCCGGATTCGAACCTGAAGCCTGTGTTTCCTAAGGCCAAATCGCTAGCCAATTGGCCATTGCAGGAAAGGCATTTCAATACGGATAGGTTATGATGCCGCCATGTCTACATTTGTTAATATCAATTCATTATGTAATAATGAATTTAATGACTAATGATATAATAATTAATATCCAAAGAATTTAAAATGTTGTGTCGATTGCATCATATGCATCACATAAGTACTGAATTTATACTTTTTTTTATTCTACTCAAAATAAAAGGCAGGGGATTTATCGTAAAGATTTATGTTCCCATTTCCAGTATATAGGCAATAACAAATAGTTCTGCTCTACTTTTGAATATCGAACGTGATCATGTTCGCACGAACAAATAACCACGACTATAAAGAGCTACCTTCTTCTATATATATATATACACTGAAGTGACAAAAGTCATGGGATAGCAATATTCAAATTTTGAGATGGCAGTAGCATCGCGTAGAACAGGTATAAATGCGCAGTGCTTTCGCAGAGCTTTCATTTCTGTTCAAGTTATTCATGTGAAGAGGTTTTAACGTGATGATGACCGCACGACGGGAATTAACAGACTTTGAACGCGGAATGTTAGTTGAGCTAGACGCATGGGTCATGCCATTCCGGAAATCGTTAGGGAATTCAACATTCCCAGATCCACTGTGTCAAGAGTGTGCCGAGAGTATGAAATTTCAGGCATAACATCCCACCATGGACAGCGCAGTGGTCGACCGCCTGCACTTAACGACCGAGACCGGCGACGTCTGCAAAGAGTCGTAAATTCTAACAGACAAGCAACACTGCGTCAAATAACCGCAGAAATCAATGTGGGACGCCAAGGGACTTGTCTGTTAGAACTGTGCGGAGAAATTTGGCTTTCTTGGGCTATTCCAGCAGAAGACCGACTCGAGTGTCTTTACTGACAGAACGACATCGCTTGCAGCGACTCTCGTGGGCACGTGAGCATATCGGTTAGTCCCTAGATGAATGGAAAACCGGGGCCTGGTCCGATGAGTCACGATTTCAGTTGGTAAGAGCTCATGGTAGGGTTCGAGTGTGGCGCAGACCCCACGAAGCCAGGGACCCAAACTGTCAGCAAGGCACTGTTCAAGCTGGTGGTGGCTCCGTAATGGTGTGGGTTATTTTTCATGGCATGGACTTGGTACTCTGGTGCGACTGGACCGAACATTGCCTGGAAAGGCTTATGTTCGGCTACTTGGAGATCAATTGCAGCCATTCATGGACTTCATGTACCCAAACAACGATGGGATTTTTATGGATGACAATGCGCCATGTCACCGGGCCACAACTGTTCGCGATTGGTTTGAAGAACATTCTGGACAATTCCAACGTATGATCTGGCCACCTAGATCGCCCGACATGAATACCATCGAGCATTTATGGGACATCATCGAGAGGTTGGTTCGTGCCCAAAATCCTGCACCATCACCGCTTTCACAATTATGGACGTCTATCGAGCCAGCATGGCTCAATATTCCTGCAGCAGACTTCCAACGACTTGTGGAGTCCATACCACGTCGAGTTGCTGCACTTCGCCGGGCGAAAGGAGGGCCGACACGATATTAAGAGGTATCCCATGACTTTTGTCACTTCAGTGTATATATATTATTCTTTTAACATTCGTATAATCATTATTTTAAAATGCTTCTATGAATATATAACGATAAACATACAGATGTGTTATATATGTATAGCTAACTTCAAATTGAATTCTTTTTAAAATAGATTCTGGACTAGAATTTCCCATCTATAAATAACCAACAACACCTAAAGTTATCTTTTTTAAAGAAAAACCTGCGATCGTTATGGAATTGTTGCATCAGCTGCCTACTTGAAATATAAGGCAGATTTCTTTTATTTTCTTTCTTTCTTTTGAACTGCATCGTTTCTGCAGCTTATGGGAATTTGTAGAACTCGAGAGTCCACTTTAACAGTGACTGGAGGGCAGAAATAACCTTGATATTAGCATTTTCTTGCCATATTTAGGTTGGTCGTACGACATTTTGCAGCCGTATGGTAATAATCGTTCGAGTTTGATATTGGCAAATCATTTCTTGGTGAGATGTTTTCCTTTCTTGCGATTCAGCATTTTTTCAAGCATTCAGCAAGTTCTTAGTTTCAAGCAGCTTTAAAGAAAACTGGATGCTGACAGAATTTGGATTTTTGCAGTTTTTGCTATATTATTATCGTAAAGGGATTTTCAGTTGAAAGTTTCGTATATAATAAGTGTTTTTTTTATTTATTTGAATATAAATAATTTAAAAAGGTTTCCGTGTAATAAAACACGGTTTAGTTTAGTTTGTCGCTCTACGGTCATTTTGTGCTCACTTTAGGCTAATTAGAGACCGGGATCTATAGTTTAACGTCGATTCCGAACCACTAACAAACATCCCTACCACCACCAGAATTCGAACCTGAAGCCTGTGGTTCCAAAGGCCAGAGCGCTAACAAATTGGCCATCAGGCCACCTTAATTGCACGAAAGGCATTTTAATGCGGATAGGTTATGATGGCGTCATATCTACATATGTTAATATCAATTCATTATGTAATAAGGAATTTAATGAATAATGATATAATAATTAATGTCCAAAGAATTGGAATCCTGTGTCGATTGCATCATATGCATCACCTAAGTACTGCATTTGCACCTTTTTCCCTTTCTACTCAAACCAAGAACAGGGAATTTATCTTACAGATTTATCGTAACCCTTTCCAGTATACTAGGCGAGAACTTTTTGGTTCTGCTCTACTTTTGAATATTGAACGTGTTACAAGAACAAATAACCCCGACTAAAAATAGTTGCATATTTGTATTTACTATTTTTTTATTTTTTTATTTTTAACATTCTTATAATGATTATTTTAGAATGCTTTTATGAATATATACCGATAAAAAGAAAGATGTATGAAATATGTATAGCTAACTTCCAATTGAATTCTTTTAAAAATATATTCCGGAACAAAATTTCCCATCTATAAATAACCAACTAGCCCCGAAAGCTACCCTTTTCAAGAAAAAAATCTGCGATCATTACGGAATTGTTGCATCAGCTGCCTACTTGAACTATAAGCCAGTTTTCTTTTTGTTCTTTCTTCTAAGCTGCAACGTTTCTACAGCTTATGGGAATTTGTAAGAACTCGAGTCCACTTTAACGGTGACTGGAGGGCAGAAATAGCCTTGATAGTGGCATTTTCTTGCCATATTCAGGGTTGGTCGTACGACATTTTACAGCCGTATGGTAATAATCGTTCCAGTTTGAAATTGGGAAATCATTTCTTGGTGAGATGTTTTCTTTTTTTTGCGATTCAGCATTTTTCAAGCATTCAGCAAGTCGATTTTTTTGTTTCAGACAACTTTAAAGAAAATTGAATGCTGACAGTTTTAGGTAGGGTACAGAATTTGGATATTTTCAGTTTTTACTATATTTTTTATCGAAAAGGGTTTTCAGTTGAAAGTTTCGTAGATAATAATAATGTTTTATTATTATTATTATTTTTAAATTTAAATCATTGAACAATGGTCCAATTTAATATAACAAGGATTATTGTACAATAAACTTAAAAAGACATTCTAAGAATGTGTGTGTATTATATTTCTGATTTATACAATAAACGTGACTAAAATATTGTTTTTCTGACTTGAATTATTTGAAAAATTTATTACTGTTTAGAAAATTTTTAGCCTTTTTTTAATCTATAATTCAATACTTTTATGTAATAATAATAAAATGCAACCAGAAAAAGAGATTTATTTCAGAGCATATAACAGTTACATAAAAAATTATGCAAGGTTTATAAAAGATATAATTTTTTAATATCATTATTTAATTTTATACTGTTGCGCATGTTTGTGAAAAAGAATACAATTTTAAGTAAGTCAATATCACAGTAAAAAAAAATAATAAATAAATAACATTCAATACCCTTCCATATCCTATATCATACCATCTATATCCATACCTTTATCATACCATCTATATCCATACCTTTATCATACCATCTATATCCATACCTTTATCATACCATCTATATCCATACCTTTATCATACCATCTATATCCATACCTTTATCATACCATCTATATCCATACCTTTATCATATCATATCATACCATACCATCTATATCCATACCATTAACATACTCTCTATACTCATACTATTACCATACTATACCATTTATATCCATAACATTCCATACCATCTCTGGATATCCCAAACCATAAGATGGTAAATTAAGCACTAAGTTGGCATAAAACTCGGCATAAAAAACTTTATGCCAAATTAAAACTCATAGTTATGATTTGGCATAAAAACTCGAACCATACCATACCATCTATATCCATACCATACGATCTATATCCATACCATTAACATATTATATCATCTATATCCATATCATATACCATACCATCTATATCCATGACATTCCATACCATCTCAGGATATTCCAAGATCTTGAGATGTAATAATAAACACTAGAGTTCAAAAAATTTGCAAAATACTGAATAGAAAATAAGTTTTTCTTTTCGAGAAAAACAGAAGAAATAATTTTTTAAAGTTGCCAAACTATATGATAGCCTTAAAAAGTAACTTTGCAATATTTAAAAATCAATAATTTAGTTGTTTGTTTTTATATTAGAATATAAATATTTCAAGATGGTATATTGGGGATACAATTTCATAATCCCTATCTATATATTGAAATATAATGTCATGAAAACAGATTAGTACATCATTAATAATAGATACACTATCAATGACATGTTTAAAATATATATATAATTTCTTTCACTGCCGGTACATAACACAGCTGTCTTCGAACACACCGAAAAAATACCGCCAAGTTTTTTTTGAAGAAAAATATTCTCATTTCGTAAAGCGGGCGGTTGCAGTGAATGATCATCCATCAAGACACGCATTACGTAAAGCGGACATTTCTCACTGGCGTCGCCTAAATGCGTACAGCGTGTTACCATCACAAGTGTCAGGACATGGCAAGGAATATTTACTCTTTTTTTTTTCCCCTTACATTTTTTTGTCCTCTTGAAGACGGGGAAATGAGATTTTCTATCGAAGGGAATCGAGAGTAGAGTTACTGCTATACAGGAGGTCCAGATTATGTATAGGAAGAAATAAATTTCGCCCAATTTAAGGTAATACGAATTCGAAAATATATATCCATAACATTATCATACCATACCTTAGATATCCATACCATTACTATATTCATACCATTACCATACCCTACGATCTATATCCAGACCATTTCCATACCAATATATGACTATACCATGCCATCTATATCCATGCCATTACAATACCATACCATCTATATTCATAACATTCCATACCATCTCGGGATATTCCAAAACCCTGAGATGTTATACTAAACACTAGATTCCAGAAGATTGGCAAAATACTCGAAAAGAAAATAAGTTTTTAAAATTGTCAAATTATAAGAAAGATTTATAAAAAGTAAGTATTCTAATATTTAAAAAAAAAAACAATCAGTATAGTTATTTGCTTTATATTAGAATATTTCATAGAAAATTTCATAAATAATTCAAGATGACAAAATTTCGTATTCACAATTATTTTAAACTTATCTACGTTGAAATAATAATACCATAAAACAGATTTGTAGATCATTAATAACAGATACACTATCAATACATATATATATATAATTTCCTTTCACTGCCGGCTACATAACACAGCTGTCTTCGAACACACCGAAAAAACACCGCAAAGTTTTTTTGAAGAAAAATATTCTCATTTCGTAAAGCGGGCGGTTGCAGTGAATGATCATCCATCAAGACACGCATTACGTAAAGGGGACATTTCTCACTGGCGTCGCCTAAATACGTACAGCGTGTTGCCATCACAAGTGTCAGGACATAGCAAGGGATATTATTCTTTTTTTCCTTTCCCACCTTTTTTGTCCTCTCTTGAAGACGGGAAATGAGATTTTCTATCGGGAGAATCAAGGGAAAAGTTACTGCCATACAGGAGGTCCAGATTATGTATAGGAAGAAATAAATTTCGCCGAATTTGAGGTAATGAGGTTTCGAATATATATATCAGTTTTGATTTGGATATTTCGGAATGTATAGATGCCGCAGAAGTGTAGTATTTATTGCTGCTTAATAAATAAAATGCTTAGTAAAAGAATATGTGGAATTTTGTTGAGAATGATAAAAATTCACAACTGATATTGATGAAACATCTGCCTTGTACAGAACTGATGAAATAAAAATATGCAACCTGGATTTAAAGGAATATATTCGTTAAAACGTTGTAAATATTTCTTAAACATTTCAGGCATTGAAATAATAATTGTAATATTTAATGAAAAATTGATTTGAATTAATTAATTTCTGACATTAATTAATAAAAAAAAATTATTTTGTTGAAATATCTGATTACTGATATCAACGTAATATATGATGAAACATCTGATTACTGATATCAATAAAACATCTGATTATTGATGTTAATTAATAAAAACTGATATTGATGAAACGTCTTATTTCATTAAATCTGCGTAAGGCAGAATATGCAACCTAGATTTAAAGGAATTTGTTAAAATTTGTAAATATTTCTGAAACTTTTCAGGTACTGAAGTAATTTTAATATTTAATTGAAACAGCTATTTTAAAGATAAAATTAACATATATTGATGAAACATCTTATTTCATCAGTTCTGTAGAAGGCAGAATATGCAACCTAGATTTTAAGGAATCTGTTAAATTTTTGTAAATATTTTTTAAACTTTTCGGTTATTAAAAATTCACAACTTATATTGATGAAACATCTTATTTCATCAGTTCGGTGCAAGCCAGAATATGAAATCTGGATTTTAAGGAATATATTCGTTAATATTTTGTAATAATTTCTTAAACATTTCCGGTATTGAAATAATTTTAATATTTAATAGAAACCGCTATTTTAAAGCTGAACAACATTTGTTTTTCCTTTTTTTAAATACTTAGCTATGCAAATAATTTAATTTGGTATGCCCAGATTTCCTAGTGTTCTTAGTATGGAGAAAATATTTTGAAGTAATGCATTTCACAAATTTTGCATAAGATGTGAAATTATTATCAATGCCTCATTATCTGAAAATTCTTACCAACGATTGAAGCTGAAAAAGAATGACTATCATTGTATATTATAATTGAAGGAATTTTATTTAATTAATCCCGAATAAAATTTTTCCTTTTGTGTTACATCTGAGTTTTTGTTTACATATTTTTATTTTAATCATAAATGATATATTATGAACATTTCTATCTTTCTGCAAAGTTTCTTGAATTTTAAAACATATATAAATTTTTATAATGAAACATTTTAAAATTTGCTTACGACAAGTAATTTAGCATGTCAAATAATGAGAAATGTATATCTTTTATGAGCATTTATTATTGCATATTATCACATGAATTTAATTCAATAAAAGTATTTTTTTTACGTTTTTCATTCTATTATAAAAATAATGTGCTTGATTCAATGTAAGTAATTTTACATAATGCATTACGGAAATGGAATTTAAATTATTGATAGTTTTCATTTTCTAATAATAATATAATAACTTCTGAACAAGACATAATTTTGTAATTCATTTCTCAAAAAAAAAAAATGTCAAAAGAATAATTGATGTACTTTTTCCATAAATAATAAATAAATATTTTTCATTTACATTCTTAACAGTAATAATGAACTAATGAAGTTACAAATACCTTTAAAAGCTTAATTTGGAATAAATGATTTCCATAATCATCAATAACTTTTTTTTTAAAATCCAGTCTTGTGGGAAAACACCAAAAATTTATAAAAATTGCATTTGAAAAATTCAAGGTGAATAAGCATATTAAATTATAAACAGTGATTTATGATTTTCTGAACATGTAAAACGTTGTACTGTATAGAAGGGGCAAGTTATTTTAAAGGAGTTCATTGCCCCTGCATTTTTGAGATTAAAAGTAAAATAAAATAAAATACAAAATCTGGAATATAATTTATGATTTGAATTAAGTAAGAATTCATTAAATAAAAATAAATATTTTTACTAACTCTGTAATCGACTAAAATAAAACATATTTTTTGCATATTATACAAATAATTTCAAAAATTGAATTAACGTATAGTATTATATATTTTATAATATAATAATATTTTTATTATTTTTATCCAATATAAATATAATTTACACAATTCGTATTAAAAAAGTAAAATAATTAATGTCATTAATTTATATAAAATCTTTTTCATGATAAAGATTAGAATTTTCCATTAGTGTTAGAACAAAAATTAAAAATTCTCCTTTTTAATTCAAATTGATAATGTATTTCAAATTTTGCTAGCTACTACTTTTGGATTTTATTAAGTTATTTTTTAACTATTACTAATATTTATATTTATTTATTAGTTATTATTTCTATTATTATTTATTATTTTGTCTATAAAACAATGTGATCTGAACTTTGTTTAAAACAAAAATACTAAAAAGTATTAAATTTTAAAAAGGTTTTCTATGACTGTTTTTCTACCCCAAAAATATTAACATAATTTAAGAATTAATTTTCAAATTATGACTTTAAAATCGATATCTGTAGCAAAAAAAGAGTTAATTTTAAATAGACGAAAAAAGTGATCATAAAATAAACATTTTATTGTTTGCTGGAAAAATTAACTTAAAAATATTTCTAAATATATAATTTTTTCTTCCTGAATATTTGACATTTTTCTCCTTAAGGTAATTTGAAACCCTCTTAAAAAAAACTTTTTCAAAATAACTTCTCACTTTGAGACAGTAATCGTTTTCTTAGCTTGTGAAATAAAATAAACCAAAATAAAAATATATAAAATAAATTATACCAAATTAAGATGGGTCAATCGAGAAAATATTCAAAAAATCCAATATACTTCTAAATATTTTAGTCATATATCAGAATTTAATATATACGAATTTCATATCAAGTTTTAATTTCATATTATTTAAAGATAAAACTTAAATTCTTCCAATTTATAAAATTTCAACTCTTCAAATCAACTGCATGTCTTTCCGGAAATTTTTGATAACTTATGCTTTCGACAATTAAATATTCGGCAATAAATTAACCGTATTTAGTAATTATGGGGACAATTAATTATTTTTATTTTGGCTTCTTTCCTAATTAACATCAATATTAAGACATTCATTAAAATTCCAGATATTTTGCACGAGTATTAGATTTTTTGGAATTTATTCAGTTTTCACTTGTTATATTAGGGACCTGATGGCCGAATAACTACCACTCTGTGCAACAGATTTTGGGTTGGAGTTCCGGCGGTGCTATGGATGTTTGTAGTGGTTCGGAATCTATTTTAAGGCGTAGGTCCCGGTGTAATATGATTGTAGAGCGTTGGGCTATCAATCCGACCCCTTAAAAAGTCACCGTCACGGAGCCAAGTCAGACTTCTACTTCTACCTACGGGTGCTCCATTACAACAGAAGCTATATAACAAATATATATATATATATATATATATATTCGTTAAAGTTTACCATGCTCATCTTAGTGAAACTTAATTACGATAAAAGAATTTAAATTGAGAATTAAGATTTTTTTGCATATGGGCTGAACATTTGATATTCTCTAAATTTGTCTTTGGCATTTAAACAAATAATTTTTGATAAAGATTAATTAAATAATCTTTGATAAAGATTAATTAAATAATAGATTAATTATCTATTTAAAATTTCAGAAGTGATGGTTTCTAAATATTATTGGACTTATTAATTGCATGAGATATTGTGTAACTATAATTCTTATTGTGCAACTATAATTCTTATTGTATAAATATTTATCTTATTTATGGGATGGAACACATTGCTTTGAAAATATTTAGTTAAATCTTTAATTGCTAATTGTACTAAACGTTTTAACCAAAGTGAAAAAAAAAAATTTACAAGTGATGATTTTTCCTGTTAAAGTTTGATTTTATCTTGAGTTAATTGAAAATTCATTGGTATAAAATTGATACTTTTTACACTTTGATAGAATTTTAAATAATAAGTTAGAATAATCAAATATTTCGGGATTGTTCAAATATAAAATATTAGTCGAATTGAATTAATAAGATGCATAAAAAATTCTTGAGTTAAGCAAAATTGCAAATGTCACCAGAAAGAAAAAGTTTAATTATTATATCGTGAAAATAGTCTGCCATAATATTGAAAATTAAATTAAAAAGTTTGATAATAAACAAAAAAAATTGCAAACTTTTTGTACATTTCCTACAATGTTCCAGACGCGTCTAAAAATTTTTAACTCGAGACAGTTGTCTAGACAGCTTTGAATTTTTTTGCAATATAAAAACATATATACACCAAAAAAAAAAAAAAAAATAATAATCACATTTTATTCATTAAATTATGAAATGTGATAATAATTTTTATTAATACTGATGTGCTACTAAAACAATATGATACAAACCCTATAAGAAAAACTAGTTCTTATTGTTGTATGTTTTAACCAGTTTTTCAACTTACATTCGTCATAGTGATAGAAAGGATTTCTACAAATAATATATTTTCCCATTGTAACTTGGCACTTAAATCCAACACTTGCAAGGACTTTTTCTCATATTCAGAATTTATTGATGAAATTGATGTAAAAAGAAATGAATCGGGGAAAAAAATAACTTAATATCTTTTTGTATTGTGCAGGAGAAATTTCTTTAATAAAAATGGACTCATCCTTTTCTTTCTTGAGCAAAGAGAGAACAGAACTTGGAGACAAAAAAAAAATTGTTTGACTTCATTTCGAACGAAAATTGAAGTGAAATGAAAAGAACTACCTTCATTACAATGAGGCTTGGATTCCAGAATTATTAATTTGCGCCGAAATTTGAACGAACAAAATATAAATTGCGAAAGAAACCAGAGATCTCAAAAAGAATAGCGGTTCAAACTATATAAAAGTAATTTCTTTTTTTTCCTACTACCTTTCAGTTTTTTTGCAAGAGTGAATATGCATTGAATTTATGATTGGTTTGATTCAATGGTTAAAATTAAAATGGTAAAATCATGTGGTAAAAAGTTCACATTGTTGTAAGACCATTTCATTTTCAATATTTTCTGATGAGTCTAAAAGGCAAGAGCTGAAAGAAAAGCAAATTTTTAATAAAAAGTTAATTTACATTAAGTACATTTTCTTTTAATGAAAATTTTGATTTCTGAGAATGTTCATCTATAAAGTTTGATTTTTGTCATAAACATATTTCCATTCAATTTATTTAAAAAAAATAGTAAGATGGCGTTTTAAAAATAAGAATAAAATAAAAAATATATATTTACAATGAAAAACGTTTTCGCATACGAACAAACAAAACATTATTCATAAGTTTAAAATGATTTCTTTATTTTCCTTATTTTCAATTTTCTGATTAGAATAAGTATAAAAATTAATATTTTAGAATTATTTTTACCATTTTAAGAGAATATTTAGAGAGAAAATGTGTATATTTCAAATAGTTAATTTAAGAGAAACAAATAATTGTTCGAATTTTTCAGATTTACAGTAATGCAATATTATGTAATATTGTTTTACATGCTGGACTACCAGATTGTAACTGGGTTGAGATACTTGAGGCACAGGTTGAGTACTCACAGCTTTATTTACACACGCACAAACATCACACACATACAATTAGAGGCATACAATATTTAACACATTTAAATAACACAGATAAGTATAGATCCGTGGTACTCCACTTGAGCCGAAAACCCGAATTTCAGATACGCGCAGGGCACGTTAAATATATTTCCTCTCCACGTGAGACTCACGAAGACGGATGATTATTTCTCCTGAACTCCACAGGCGGCGCTCTTGCCACAAGTCTAATTCATTCTCAATCTTCTGATTGGAATAAGTATAAAAGTTAATATTTTAGAAGTTATTTTACAGTTTTACGATAATGTTTAAAGAGAAACGGTATATATTTCAAATTATTAATTAAGGAAAAACTTAATTAAATAATTTAAAAATAAGTAATTGTTCGAGTCCTTCAGATTTTTAATCTTTTCTTCTTAGCGCATGAGGGGTCAATGCTGAACCAAGGTCGTTTGTTTAATGGCTAATTTCGAGACAGGAGATGTTTTTTTTTTGGGAGTAGAGCTATTAGTCCTATTCCAACAGTCATATTAGAATGGGACCTACAGTTTAAAGTGGATTCTGAGCCACTACAAGCATTTATAGCACAGAAGGAATTCGAACCAAGAATTTTAATGTACCGAGAACCAGAGCACTAGTCACTCCACATCAGGCCTTTCAAATTTGCAATAGTGCAATATTATGTAAAAGATCTGAATTATTTTCATTCTTTCGCATACAATCTTCAAAGTTAATATGTATCTATGGATTATATTGTTATTATTAATAATATTTTTTAGTACAAATTTAAAATGCTTTTAATATTAGAAATTATCGAAAAAATCAAAATATTGATTAATATAATAAAATGACAGTTTTAAACTATTTCTGAAATGTCAATTTATAATTTATTTTCTTATAAAAAAAGTATCAACGTTGATTTACTTATCACAAACTATTTACTTAATAATCTATTTTGCATGCTCTAATTTAGAATTTTTAACTGTGTTATAAATTTTTTTTCCATTTTTTAAACTTTTATAAATAAGACTTTACATGAAATTTAAAATAAACAAAACATGGAAAAAATTAATAAGAATATTTAAATTAAAAACCCAGCACGATAAATCGTAAAATCTATTTAAATAGTATGAAATAAATTTTATTTTCGTTTAAACAATGTTACTTGCTAAAGTCTTAATAATTATAAGAGAAAGTATAAATATTAAAAATATTTCACGAATAACATTTTTTTCAAATTGACGTAAACAGCTTTCAACAACCTGCTTTTTTTTTTCCCCTAAAATCTTTTTTCCCTTAAAATCTTTCACGAAATAAAAGTGTTGAGTGCTTTAAAAAAAAAAAAAAACTCGAAAAATTGCAAGTGTTTTACAGCGTAAAGCACGACAGTTAACGGCGATGAAAAAATATAAGCTTCGGCAAATACCTTAAGTGCCCCTGATGTCACCTTGTAACCTGAACAGGTGCCTCCGTGTCATCTCCTTGTTAAGAGCTTTGGGATCTTCACGACTGAAATTGAATTTTGAGCTTAGCGGGGAGAGAGCATTTCCGCTGTCTTATTTTTCGGAGATGATCACAAGAGATCTTCATCAAACGAGAGGAAAATTCATCGCGCTGCTTCTTAATTTTCAACAGAATTTAAAAGGAGAATAGTATAATGAATGTTAAGAATAGTGTAAATAACACATAAATAAATATTGCCATATTTATTAAAATTTTTTGCTATTTTTTTAAATTTAATGTAGATATTTACTAGGTTTTTTATTTATTTGACTTAAATGGAATGATTTTTCATTAAATTAAAGATAAATTATTTATATTATTCGTTAATTTTATGTTATTTTTTAAAAGTAAATGCCTAACCATAATCATTTTTCATTTTTAGTTGAGTTTTTAATTTCCCGTCTTAAGATATTTAAATTTTATATACTAAAAACTATCATAACATTCTTGTGATATTCAAACTATTTTTTTAAAATATTGAATCTGCATGTTTTTAGATTGCTTTGTTTCAATTGACATATTTAAAATAAATTTTATCAATAAAAATATCATAGCATTCTTGTAATAAAAAAAAAATATTAAATTAATCTGCTAGATTGTTTTTGTTTCAATTGACATATTTAAAACAAGTTATGACATTTTTTTCCACGATAATGCAGAAAGTCCTTTATAAATAACATTCATTCATTAAGTTTATGGATGCCATCTACGGGATATATGCAACTTAAATGGAAAAAACTAAATTAATTAATTAAATTTAATTACTGAATTAATATTTGAAAAGAACTGCATTAATATCAAGTCTACTCATGAATGGAGGGGCAGTAACTCTGAGAGGAGTTTCAGGAGGAATTATCCCGCATTTTTATCTACAAATATCATAACCTTCTTGGAGAAAATCACGAAAACTTCCACCAGGTAGTCTGAATAACGAGGAAGACAGGGAACATCACAAACGCCAGCGAGACTTCTCGTTTTTAAAATAGTGTCTACAACAAAGCCGTCAGCCTTTTTAACCTCAACCCTCATGCGATGGAATAAATAGAAATATTACTGTCTGAATGTACCTGTTATTTGAGTTAGTTTGTCCTCTATGGTAATGTTTTGCCTATTTTAGGCTAATTAGAACGGGACCTATTGCTTAACGTGGATTCCCAACTACAAACAAACATCTATGCCACCTTTAGATTTGAAACTGAAGTCTGTGGTACCAACGACCAGAGCGCTAGCCAATTGACCATCAGGCCGCCATATTTATTTTAATGGTAATAAAAACAAAGCACCTTCTTAGATCATATCAACGTTGCAGTTAATTATCTTTTTGATTCTTTGACTTGTAATTATTTATTTATGAGTACTCAATCTCTCTCTAGTTACTCAATTTTTAATTTAAAAAAATAAATATTTAATAAAATTTTGTTTGTTTGGCCATTAATATTTTAATTCCTTGAGCAAAATATTAACAATACACAGCATATATAACATAACATGTTAAAAACAAATTCATTCAAAATAGATGCACAAATTTTCATTGCTCGTAATATGAATCCACCTTTCCAAAAGTTTTATTTGTAAAAAAGTTAACGTACAGAATACGAAGAATTCTAAGAGTTTGGAAAATAACACCCACAAAGTGAACAGCCGCATCTCTGAAGTGAAATACTTCTCCATCGAAAATTCCTGAATTATTCATCTGATTTTATTCAAAACGCATATCATTTTTTACTCCTTTCTTCCGCGACACACGGCGGCAACTTTTCAAATCGCGATCTCTCCGCCTACAGAACAGCGCGGTTGATCAATGCAGATGAGACCTCGGTTTAAATTTCAAATCCTGGACAGGATCAATAGGATGGAAAAATAATCGAAATAAGTAATAAAAGGTTGCGAAAGAAATTAGAGTTTGAAATATGTGCCTTTTAAGGTTTTTTTAAATGCTTTTTAGAAATAAATCGTGCAAAACTCTTTTAGCAGAGATATGATCATAATAAGTTTGGTATCTATATGGTTAGATTATTTTGGAATCATATATCAGTGGCTTTTGGTTTGTTTTCTTCTTTTTGTTACAATGTTTAGAAATATATTATAAGGGAAAAAATGTAAAAATGTGATCGTGAGATTTCTATTCATTGGAATTTAATGAAATTTGGCGAAAACATTAATCAAACAGTGCTTCAGAAATACAGTGAAAAAGAAAAACAATAGCCGTATTTTCTATCTTAAAAGCCCATAGCATGGAAGCATATGAAAAACAACAATAATAAATCTGAGTATCTGAGTTTAATGTGTGATCTTCTTCAATGGCACAACAGCCCCATGGTAGGCTAAGGCTACCATGGGACCCGATTTCGAGCCATCAGAATGCATGATTTTCTTCTTATGGACATTGTTTTCACCATCATTGCTCAGTTGTTCCTCGTTTTCAATCATGTGTGCAATCTTGTCATCAGTAATTTCTTATTGTTTATCAATTCGATACTGTCTTCTTCATCAAGGGGTTCATAAGCAGGAAGTTTTTGTGTCATGCTCTACAAAGGCACGCCATAACCGCCCGACTCGTGGCTCAATGGTAACGTGCACCGCTGGTGAGCATTACAGAGAAGGTTCAATCCTATGATGGCTTTGTTGTAGATATTAAAAAAAAACGAGGAAACTCGATGGCGTTTGTGATGTTCACCATCTTACCTCTTTAGTCGATTATCTGTTGGGAGTATTCCGAGTTTCCTCCCATACGATGAGCCCGAAAAGTAATTCTACCTCAAAGTCCTCCCGGAAGGCACTGCCCTCCTTTTCAGCGACACGGAACCAAGTCAGATTTCTACCTACGGATACTGCATCCCAACAGAAGCCGCCACAACCCATTTCCGCTCTTCCATTAGTAGATTGCTCATAGGATGTCCGTCCAACACAACGGGACACTGAGGATAAGACACAACAGCCTCCTAACCAGCTTCATTTTTTTCATTTGGCTGCTGTAGTACCAGAATTTTTGTCGAGTCACTGGTTTAATTTATTTTTAATTTTCATTTTAAATTAATTAATCATTTAATTTAAAAAATAAAGGAAATGAAATTTTCTTAAAAAAATTATTTTTTGTTCAGAAACTGGATTAAATGGAAATAAAATAAAATATAGTTAAATGTTTGTTAAGAACATATTAAAAATAAAGATAGTATCGATATATTTCAAAAAAAAAAACATTGTCACTACGTGACAAAAAATGCACCTTTTAATTTCCATTGGTACTCTCTCATCTCAAGAAAATACTGTATATATCTATAAATATATTGCAATAATATAAATATATATATATTCTCTCTTTCGTGGTTTTAGCTGAAAAAAAGTAGATTTTTTGAAAGTGAAACTTATATTTTATTTGAGACTTCAATTCCAAGGAGACAAATATTTTCAAATGTCCCACAAAACAGGCAATTCATTTTTTACATGGGAATTCCATTTTTCATTTGCTGTCACGTATATCATTGGCTTCAACTAATAATGTGAGATTTTCTGAAGCCTGCGAACTTATATCCATAGGAGGAATCTTTTGTACAGCATACCGAAATCCATCATCTCAGCAAGGTCTCGGGAAGACCTATAGATATTGGAGGGAAATAAACCCTTTGAGAAGTATTTCAATTTTGAAAAATGTTCGGTCAGCAGAATAGACCAAGAATGAATATGGGCGTCCCCGAAATTATTAATATCCTTCCCGTATCTTTCTTTATTATTGGACTTTGTTGCCCCCAAAAAAGATTCTCTTTTTACATTTTAGGACCATTCCATAAATCAACTCTCTCTCTTAAAAAAAAAAACGAAAAGGTAAAAATAAGACTTCTCAATTTCTCTTTAACAGCCCATTCGGAGGTAGGAAAGGATTGAAAAAAAATTAGGTTAATGGACTTCTCATAAAATTCGAAATGGGCGACCCTGGAAGAAGTCGTTCCGAACACCTCCATTAAAAATTCATTCGGTTGTACTAAACAGGGCTGCAATGTTACAGAAATTCGTTTTAGAAAAACTACGAGTGCATTCGCTTTCATGGCTTCGGACATGTGTCTGTAGTTTCTGGTTAAATTGCAGATTTGGAAAGAACATGGTGGAGGTAATTTATTCTAAATAAAAGTTTCTTGTTCTTTGTCGGCAAAAGGTGAATTTAACTTGTTAAAAAGTTTCTGAAAATGTGCCAAAAGTGCTGATTTGACCTCTACTAAAGCATTACATATTTGTTCTAAAGTTCTTATTAGATTGCTATAAAATGGAAGGAATAATTGTTTTTGGTAATAAATGGTAGATATAATACTTAAAAATGAATTCAAAATAAAATGATAAAAAATAATTTGCAGATTTTAAAAGTGCATGGTGAAGGTAATTTATTCTAAATAAATGTTTCTTATTCTTTATAAGGGGAGATATCTATATATCTATCTTTATAGGGGGAAATTATTTAGTTTGTTAAAAAAATTTTAAAAATGTGAAAAATGTCCTATACCAAAGCAGACTATAGTTAAAAAATAAAGACCTGACCTGTACCAAAGCCTGTACCTAAAGATTTGACCTGTACGAAAGCAATACGTAGCAAACTACAATAAAGAATTAAAAAAAATTCTAAGGTTCTTATTAGGTTTGCTATAAAATAGAAGGAATAATTATTTTTTGCAAATAATTGGTTTTGTAATAATTGGTAGGAGTAATATTTAAAAATTCTTTCAAAATTAAATGATAAAAAATAAACTTCAGGTATTAAAAGAGCACAGTGAAGGTAATTTATTCTAAATAAATGTTGCTGGCTGTAGCATGGATATTTATTAGTGATTCAGAATCCCTATTAAACTGTAGGTCCGAGTCTAATCAGTGTAAAGTGTGCACAAAATCACTGTAGAGCGCCAATCCAAAACAAACCATAAAAAACAAAGGTTTTTTTAATTTTTTATCAGATGTAAGCGAATTCAAAAAGTTTCTGAAAATGTGTCAAATGTGCTGAATCGTCCTCTACCAAAGCATTACATAGTAAAATATAATAAAAGATTAGTAATTGTCTTAGGTTGCCAAAAAGGAAGTAACAACTGTTTTTGGGAATAATTGGCAAGAAAAATACTTAAAATTTAGTTCAAAATAAAATAATAATTACTGTAAATGTTTCCCTCCAAATAGGTTATTTTGTTAATTTTTTTAAAGACATTTTGTTGTCTTTTCAATTTATTTTTCGCTTGGTTTCGATCTTCAGTATACATAATTAATTTAAAAGTGAAATTTACTGTCATTAAAAATGTATAATTAGTTTTTTTTTGTTCAGAAAATTTGTTAAAGCAAAAATGCGGTTAAATGGAAGTAAGATAAAGAATATTTAAATGTTTGTTGATATATTAACAATAATGTTAATATCGATATATTTATTAAAAAACATTGCTCCACCTTTTATACTATAATATTTATAAATATTGTTTTAATAATATATATATATTCTCCCTTTTATAGTTTTATGTTAAAAAAATTGATTTTTTGAGAGTGATATTCATATTTTATATAGAAACTTCAAATCAAATGAGACAAATATTTTCAAATGGCCCACAAAACAGGCAATTCATTTTTTACACGGGAATTCCATTTTTCATTTGTTGGCACGTATATCATTGGCTTGCACTGTTAATGCGAGATTTTCTGAAGCCTGCGAACTTACATTCATAGGAGGAATCTTTTGTACAGCATACCAAAATCCATCATCTCAGCAAGGTCTCGGGAAGACCTATAGATATCGGAGGGAAATAAACCTTTTGAGAAGTATTTCAATTTTGAAAAATGTCCAGTCAGCAGAATAGACCAAGAATGAATATGGGAGACCCCGAAATTATTAATAGCCTTCTCGTGGCTGCCTTTATTATTGGACTTCGTAGCAAAATAAAAGTTTCTCTTTTACCATTTTAGGACCATTCCATAAATCAACTCTCACTAAAAAAAGCAGAGGTAAAAATAAGACTTCTCAATTTCTCTTTAACAGCCCATTCGGGGGTTGGAAAGGATTGAAAAAAAATTAGGTTAATGGACTTTTCATAAAATTCGAAGTGGGCGACCCTGGAAGAATTAGTTTCTAACACCTCCATTAAAAATTCATTCGGTTGTACTAAACAGGGCTGTGATGTTACAGAAGTTCGTTTTAGAAAAACTACGAGTGCATTCGCTTTCAGGGCTTTGGACATGTCTCTGTGGTTTCTGGTTAAATTGCAGATTTTGGAAGAACATGGTGAAGGTAATTTATTCGAAATGAAAGTTTCTTTTTCTTAATCGGGGGGGTGAATTTAAGCATTACGTAGCAAAGTATAATAAAAAATAGTAGTTTTCTACGGTTCTGATTACGTTGCTATAAAATGGAATTAATAATTGTTTTTGGTAATAATTGGTAGGAATAGTACTTAAATTATGATAGTTATAACTTTTTTCTACATTTTTTTTGTTTGTTTGTTCTTTTAAAGATATTTCATTAGGTTTATTTAAAGATATTTTTTATCTAATTAAATTACAATCATTCTACAAAATCATTCAAAATATGTAATTCTTGAACATTTGAATAATCGTATGAACACTAATATTCAAACCCTAAGCACGTATATTGCAAAATAAATTGTGGAAAGTTATTTTCTGGATTATTTTGTTGCAAGGGAACAGTTTGGAAATGATTACTCATTCACTGTAAATAATAAAATGTACAGTAAAATAACTTTATTGTAATAAATGAAAAAATATGCACTAAATACTGATTTTGGTATTCAAATAAACACGATTATTGTCATATAATATGGCAAAAAGATACATTTTTCATAACTCATTAACAAAATGTTTTGGATGACATGAATCTCCATTCTCGTAAGAGTAAGAATTCGGTTGTTGCTGCTCATCTAAAGCGACTGGCTCTTGAAATAATAAATAGTTTCTGATAGTGGAATTTATATCAAATCCCAAAGCTGTTGCGAAAACATTAGGAGGACAAATGTAGACTACTGTTCTGTCTTTCGGAATGAATTGTGTGCCATGGACGTGGCGCTCAACTCGATTCTTACTTCCTCTGGTTCATTGGATCTTATCTGACAGTCGAAGCTCTATTCAACACCTTTCAAACAGGCACAAACTGTTTGATTTCGCAGGTGTGACAATTCTTAATAAGTTAAAGCACTTTTTTCAATTTCGGGAAGGTATACATACAATGCATACTCTCTCCTGTTTTAATCCAAGATGGTGAACATTTTGTCCAAGGAGGGTGCAAGTGAGCTATATGACACTTCTGATTCACTGAGTTATCTGGAATTATTTTCGAGGACAAAAAAGTCTGCTTGTGTAACTTGGACCACTTCTCTGTGCACCAGTGGTTTCAAAAGTGGAGTCCTGGTGGCCACTGTCACTACAATGTAGCAAGAAAGAGCAAACATGCTTTAGCAGACTGATCAGTAGTCATCTCAGAACTATTCTTACGGTAAAAAGACCTACCCTATTTGCACCAAGTGTTTGAATGAGCAGGCCTTCTCCCTATTACGTTCTTGACTGTTTAGGGTTCTCCAAACAGGAACTTTTACTACGGTGTTGCTTGTTTTGAACTTTATCAGAGTTCATAATATCATGGACTTCATCAAACTCTGCTAGAACTTTGGTGATTTTCAACACCAATAACAACAACAAAATGTTACATTTCTAATGTTAGTCGAAAAGCAATAGGGTGCATAAAAATTTACTTGAGTTAAAATAAGCAAAATGGCAAACCTTCATCTGAAAGAAAAAGTTTAATTAATATATCGTGCAAATAGTATGACATAATATTAAAAATTAAATAAAAAACTTTGAAAACAAACAAAAATTGCGACATTTTTTGTTCATATACTACATTTTTCCAGAAACATCTAAAAATAATCAGCTTCAGACAGTGGTCTAAATAGTTTGGAAATATTTTACAATTTAAGTACATTTATAAAAGGAAAAATAATAATCACATTTTATTCATTAAATTATGAAATGCGTTTATTATTTTTATTGATGTACTGCTAAAACTATATGCTGCAAACCATATATGAACAGAAATATTTCTTCTTGCTGTATGTTTCCACCAGTTTTTAACTTGTCAGAGTGACAGAATAAACAGAACAGTCAGAGTGACAGAAAGGATTTCTACAAATAATATATTTTCCCATTGTAACTTGGCACTTAAATCCAACACTTGCGAGGACGTTTTCTCATATTCGGAATTTATTACGTCCCATTTCTTATTGATAAAATCGAAGTAAAAAAAAAATGAATGGAAAAAAAATAACGTAATACCTTTTTGTATCACGCAGAAGTTTCTTTAATAAAAATGGACTCATCATTTTCTTTCTCGAGCAAAGAGAGAACAGAACTTGGAGACAAAAAAAAATCGTTTGACTTCATTTCGAACGAAAATGGAAGTGAAATGAAAAGAATTACTTCATTACAATGAGGCTTGGATTCTAGAATTATTAATTTGCGCCGAAATTTGAACGAACAAAATATAAATTGCGAAGAAACCAGAGAACCCAAAAAGAATACCAGTTCAAACTATATAAAAGTAATTTCTTTTTTTCTCTTCTACTTTTAAGGTTTTTTTGCAAGAGGTAAAAGAAAAGTGAATATGCATTGAATTTATGATTGGTAAGATTAGATGGTTAAAATTAAAATGGTAAAATTCTGAGTTAAAAAATTCGCATTGTAGTAAGAACTTTCATTTTCAATATTTTCTGTTTGAGTCAAGAATGCAAGAGTTAGAAGAAAAGCAGATTTTTAAATAAAAATTAATTTACATTAAGTACATTTTCTTTTAATGAAAATTTCGATTTCTGGAAATGGTTATTTATAAAGTTTGATTTTGCTGTAAACATTTTTCCATTTAATTTGTTAAAAAATAATAATAAATAAAATATTGGTTCTGAAATAATAATAAAATAAATAAAAAATATTTGCGATGAAACACTTTTCCGTATAACAAAATATCTCCTATCAAAAACTTTATTCATAAGTTTAAAATGATTTCTTTATATCCTTTAATATATTTCAGAACATTTATTTTAGTCTAATCCATTCTATCTTCTGATTGGAATGGATATAAAATGTTATATTTTAGAAGTTATTTTTACCTTTCTACTTGAATGTTTAAAGAGAAACTGTATATATTTCAAATTGTTAATATGAGAAACATATAATTGTTCGAATTTTCCAGATTTTTCATAGTTTAATAAATTTAATATTATGTAATGCCGCGTTCAGGTTGGTCAATCAGATTGTAACTGGGTGTGGTTGGGTTGAGATATTTGAAGCACAAATTTGAAAACTCACAGCTTTACTGACACACGAGCAAAACAACACACACATATAATTAGAGGCATACACTATTTAACACATTTAAAAACAGATAATGATAGTTTTGTTTTTTTGATCATAAGTCTATAAATTACAAGAAAAAATTTTAAATTGGAAGCTTGAGATTTCTATTCATTGAAATGTATTGAAATTTGGCGAAAATATTAATTAAACGAAGTTTCAGAAATTAGGTTAAAATGGAAAACAATACCCGTATTTTCTATCTTAAAAATACATAACATGTGGAAAACTAAAAGAAATATATATATATATATATATAGGTCACCATAGGGCTGTTGCGCCAGTGAAGAATATATATATATATATATATATATATATATATATATATTCTTCACTGGCGCAACAGCCCTATGGTGACCTAGGCCGTCCGCCTACTAGCATATGTCGAAAGAGGAGATGCTTTCTTTTTACGGAGCAGAGTTGGCAACCTACACGCAATAGTTAAAGCAGACCGCCACCCACGGTTTAAAGTGTATTCCGAAATTCTACAAAGATCCTTGGCACCGCCGGGACTCGAATTCAAAACCTGGAGCAGTGAGCGCTAGTCACTCGGTCATCAGGCCCCAATGTGTAATCAGCATCAGTATGAAGTTTAAATACCTCTAACAACAATTCATGCCCGAACGATGTTCCATGCTCGAATTGATGATTTTTGTTAATTCAGTTGGCGACAAAGCTCATTGCTATGTAGAGACAGGTTAAGCGCGGCCCCCTGGAATTGCAAATTGGAAATAACGTATTCAAGCCCGATTGTGAAGTTCGAGTAATGCTAGCCAATTCATAGTCTTCTAGTCTAATTATTAAATTCCAAACTTTTGAAATTTGAAATATATTGCGCATGTCTACTTTAGAGAATAAAATAGGCGTGGAGGAGAGGAGGTATAAATTTACACAAAATTTATTTATTTTCATAATATGACATGCATTTAAAGCCCTTATCGTACACATTTCCAATGCTACGATCAAAATGGGAAATAAAATTGTTCATTTCTTTTAGTTCTTGATATTTTTGTTTGTTTGTGGGATGATAAACCTTTTTCTTGCTGCAGCGTTATATCATAATATAAGTATCATCAGAATTGCAACTGTAACCTCTTCTTGCTTTTATCTGAATTTTTGTATTCAATGGTTTTTTCAATCGGACTTAATCAAGTGCAATGCATTATTTTCTTCTGATGGACGTCATTTTCTTCATCATTGCTCTGTTGTTCATCATTTTCTATCCTGTCTGCAATCTTGTAATCAGTAATTACTTACTGTTCATCAAATAAACACTGTCTTCTCCAATAAGGGGTCCATAAGCAAGAAGTCTTCGTTTCATTCTCAACAAAGGTATGCTATAACTGCCCGACTCGTGAAAGAGTAGCAACGAAGTCTGAAGTTTAATCCGCTGACTCTTGTTGTAGCCACAGCTTCAAAAACCGAGGAGATTCGATGGCGTTTGTGATGTTCAGCATCTCTTCTCGTGAGTTTCTTCGTGACTAATTGGTGTGAGTTTTCATGGTTATCTTTCATATGATACTCAAATGAGCAGTAGTTACCCCTAAATGTCCTCTCTGAATGCTCTTCCCTCTTTCTTCAGCGACTCGAAGTAAAATCAGATTTCTACCTACGAATGCTCCATCACAACAGAAGCTACCCCTTTACATCCATCCATGAGTAGACTGTTCATAGAATGTCCGTCCAACACTACAGGACACTGAGGCAACAACGTCATAACAAATTTCATTTTTTTCATTTGGCTGCTCCAGAACCAGAATTTCTGTGGAGCCATTGGTTTTTAATTTTAATTTTAAATTAATTGATAATTTAATTAAAAATAAAAATAATAATTTTATTAAAAAAAAGATTTTTGTTCATAAACTCGGTTAAATGGAACTTGTATTAAATATATTTAATTGTTTGTTAAGAATATATTAACAGCAATGTTAATATCGATATATTTATTAAAAACACATTGTCACTTAGTGTAAAAAAAAAGCACATTCCTTCTAATTTCCACTGCTACTCTAAGACCTGCGATATGAAGAAAATATATACATACATATATGTTGTATTAACATATATATATTCTCTCTTTGCAGTTTTAGGTTAAAAAAATTAGATTTTTTTGAGAGTGAAACTTATATTTTATATGAGACTTCAAATCAAAGCAGACAAATATTTTCTAATATTCCATAAAAGAGACAATTCATTTTTTTACACGAGAATTCCGTTTTTCATTTGTTATCACTTATATCATTGGTTTCCACTGTTAATGCGAGATTTTCTGAAGCCTGCGAACTTATATCCATAGAAGGAATATTTTGTACAGCATACCAAAATCCATCTTCTCAGCAAGGTCTCGGGAAGATCTATAGATATCGGAGGGAAATAAACCTTTTGAGAAGTATCTCAATTTTGAAAAATGTTCGGTCAGCAGAACAGACCATGAACGAATATGGGCGTCCCTGAATTTATTAATATCCTTCCAGTAGCTTTCTTTATTATTGGACTTTGTATCAAAGAAAAGTTTCTCTTTTGCCATTTTAGGACCATTCCATAAATCAACTCTCTCTCTAAAAAAAAAAAGGTAAAAATAAGACTTCTCAATTTCTCTTTAATAGCCCATTCGGGGGTTGGAAAGGATTGAAAAAAAATTAGGTTGATGGACTTTTCATAAAATTCGAAATGGGCGACCCTGGAAGAAGTCGTTTCGAACACCTCCATTAAAAATTCATTCGGTGGTGCTAAACAGGGCTGCGATGTTACAGAAATTCGTTTTAGAAAAACTGCGAGTGCATTCGCTTTCATGGCTTCGGACATGTGACTGTACTTTTTGGTTAAATTGCAGATTTCGAAAGAACATGGCGAAGTCAATTTATTCTAAATAAAAGTTTCTTGTTCTTTATCGGGGGGATGGCGAATTTAACTTGTTAAATAGTTTCTGAAAATGTTCCAAAAGTACTAAATCGTCCTGTACTAAAGTATTACACGGCAGAATATAATAAAAAAATTGGTAGTTTTCTAAGGTTCTTATTAGTTTGTCATAAAATTGAAGAAATAATTGTTTTGGATAGTAATTGGTAGCAATAATACTTAAAAATTAGTACAAAATAAAATGATAAAAAATAAATTGCATATTTTGAAAGAGCGTGGCGAAGGTAATTTATTTTAAATAAAAGTTATTGACTGTGGCATGAATGTTTGTGAGAGGTTCGCAATCCACGTTAAACTGTAGATCCCTGTCTAATTAGCCTAACATACAAAATAACCGTAGAGCGACAAACCAAACCAAAAAAATAAATAAATAAATGTTTCTTATTCATCAGAGGAAAGTGAATTTACGTTTACGTCTTATTACGTTTGCTATAAAATGGAAGGAATAATTTTTTTAGTAATAATTGGTAGGAATAATACTAACAAATTAATTTTGAATAAAATGATATAAAATAAATTGCAGATTTTCAAAAAGAACATGGGTAAGTTAATTGATTCTAAATTAAATTTCTGAAATTGTGCCGAAAGTGCTGATTCGACCTCTACCGAAGCATTACATTGCAAAGTATAATAAAAAATTAGTACACTCTTATTAGGTTGGAATAAATAGGAAGGAATAATTGTATTTGTAATAATTGGTTAAAAAAATATCTAATTAGTTCAAAATAAAATAATTACTGTAGCTTTTTTCCCATCAAATAGGTTATATTGTTACTTTTTTTCAAGATATTTTGTTGTCTTTTCAATTTATTTTTCTTATGGTTTTGATCATCAGTAAATATAATCAATTTAAACTTGAAATTTATAGTCATTAAAAATGTATAATTCTTAAACATTTTTTTGTTCAGAAAATTTGTTAAAGCAAACACACGGTTAAATGTATCTAGGGTAAAAAGTATTTAAATGTTTGTTAAGTATGTAGTAACAGTAACGAATATATCAATATATTTATAAAAAACACTGTAATTTAGTAGAAAAAAAAATGCACCCTCCTTTTAACTTCCGTTGGTACTCTAACACCTGCGATCTCAAGAAAATACTGTATATATCTATAAATACACTGAAGTGACAAAAGTCATGGGATACCTCTTAATATCGTGTCAGCCCTCCTTTCGCCCGGCGAAGTGCAGCAACTCGACGTGGCATGGACTCAACAAGTCGTTGGAAGTCTTCTGCAGGAATATTGAGCCATGCTGTCTCGATAGACGTCCATAATTGTGAAAGCGTTGATGGTGCAGGATTTTGGCCACGAACAGACCTCTCGATGATGTCCCATAAATGCTCGATGGGATTCATGTCGGGCGATCTAGGTGGACAGATCATTCGTTGGAATTGTCCAGAATGTTCTTCAAACCAATCGGGAACACTTGTGGCCCGGTGACATGGCGCATTGTTATCCATAAAAATCCCATCGTTGTTTGGGTACATGAAGTCCATGAATGGCTGCAAGTGATCTCCAAGTAGCTGAACATAAGCATTTATAGTCAATGTTCGGTCCAGTCGCACCAGAGGACCAAGTCCATGCCATGAAAAAACAGCCCACACCATTACGGAGCCACCACCAGCTTGAACAGTGCCTTGCTGACAGTTTGGGTCCATGGCTTCGTGTTGTCTGCGCCACACTCGAACCCTACCATCAGCTCTTACCAACTGAAATCGTGATTCATCGGACCAGGCCACGGTTTTCCATTCATCTAGGGACCAACCGATATGCTCACGTGCCCACGAGAGTCGCTGCAAGCGATGTCGTTCTGTCAGTAAAGGCACTCGAGTCGGTCTTCTGCTGGAATAGCCCAAGAAAGCCAAATTTCTCCGCACAGTTCTAACAGACAAGTCCCTTGTACATCCCACATTGATTTCTGCGGTTATTTGACTCAGTGTTGCTTGTCTGTTAGAATTTACGACTCTTTGCAGACGTCGCCGGTCTCGGTCGTTAAGTGCAGGCGGTCGACCACTGCGCTGTCCATGGAGGGATGTTATGCCTGAAATTTCATACTTTCGGCACACTCTTGACACAGTGGATCTGAGAATGTTGAATTCCCTAACGATTTCCGGAATGGCATGACCCATGCGTCTAGCTCAACTAACATTCCGCGTTCAAAGTCTGTTAATTCCCGTCGTGCGGTCATCATCACGTCAAAACCCCTTCACATGAATAACTTGAACAGAAATGAAAGCTCTGCGAAAGCACTGCGCATTTATACCTGTTCTACGCGTTGCTACTGCCCTCTGAAAATTTGCATATTGCTATCCCATGACTTTTGTCACTTCAGTGTATATTGTAATAATATATATATATTCTCCCTTTCTGATTTTCGGTTAAAAAATTAGATTTTTTGTGAAGAAAACTTATATTTTATATGAAACTTCAAATCAAAGGTGATAAATATTTTGTAGTGTCCCATAAAACAGCCATTTAATTTTTTACACGAGAATTCCATTTTTCATTTGTTGGCACGTATATCATTGGCTTCCACTGTTAATGTGAGATTTTCTGAAGCCTGCGAACTTATATCCATAGGAGGAATCTATTGTACTACAGCATACCAAAATCCATCATCTCAGCAAGGTCTCGGGAAGACCTATAGATATCGGAGGGAAATAAACCTTTTGAGAAGTATTTCAATTTTGAAAAATGTTCGGTCAGCAGAATAGACCAAGAATGAATATGGGTGTCCCTGAAATTATTAATATCCTTCTCGTGGCTTTCTTTATTATTGGACTTCGTAGCAAAAAAAAAGTTTCTCTTTTGCCATTTTAGGACCATTCCATAAATCAATTCTCACTCTAAAAAAAAGAAGACGTAAAAATAAGACTTCTCAATTTCTCTTTAACAGCCCATTGGGGGCAGGCAAGGACTGAAAAAAAATTAGGTTAATGGATAAAACTCTCTCTATTGGTGAAATGGGCTACCCTGTAAGAAGTCGTTTCGAACACCTCCATTAAAAATTCATTCGGTTGTACTAAACAGGGCTGCGATGTTACAGAAATTCGTTTTGGAAAAACTATGAGTGCATTCGCTTTCATGGCTTCGGACATGTGTCTGTAGTTTCTGGTTAAATTGCAGATTTTGAAAGAACACGGTGAAGGTAATTTATTCTGAATAAAAGTTTCTTATTCTTTATCGGAGGGAAGTTAACTGGTTAAAACGTTTCTGAAAATGTGCCAAAAGTGCTGTTACGACCTCTACCAAATCATTAGACAGGGAAGTTTAATAAAAAATTAGTTGTTTTCTAAAGTTCTAATTAGGTTGCCATAAAATGGAGGGAATAATTGTTTTTGGTAATAATTGGTAAGAATAATATTTAAAAATTAATTCAAAATTTTTGTTCTAGTGCAGCTGGAAAACTCTTAGACATTTGTCTTTGATGCCTTAAGGCAAACTCTACATCGACATTAATCACTTAGCACTAAACAGGAGGTGCATGTAGCTTAAAGATTAGCTACGGACGCGTAGTAATAAAATCCCCGCAACTTTCTACGATCTTGTTAAACCGGGACCTACGGTTCAATGTGGATTCCGCACCACTACAAACATCCATGGCCCCACCGGGACTGGAACCCGAAACCTGTGGTATCGAACGCCAGCCATTCGGCCAATGATTCCACAATTAGTTCAAAATAAAACAATAATTACTGTACTTTTTTCCCATCAAATAGGTTATATTGTTAATTTTTTTAAAGACATTTTGTTGTCTTTTCAATTTATTATTCCCATGGTTTTGATCATCGGTATATATAATTATTTTTAAAGGGAAATTTAGATTGATTGAAAAGTGTATAAATCTTTAACTTTTTTTTTATGTTCAGAAAATTTGTTAAGGCAAAAAACTCGGTTAAATGGAACTAGGATGAAGTGTATTTAAAAGTTTGTTAAGAAAATATTAACAAACATTAATATTTTTGTTATCAATGTCGATATATCTGTGAAAAACATAATAACTTAGTACAAAGTTGCATGTGCCTTAATTTTAATTCACATTGTTACTCTAGCGACTGTGGTCTCAAGAAAAGTATATATATATTGTAATAATATAAATATATACTCCCTTTCGTAGTTTTAGGTTAAAAGAATTAGAGTTTTCGAAAGTGTAACCTATATTTTATTTGAGACTTCAAATAAAAGGAGACAAATATTTTGAAATGTCCCATAAAAAGGCAATTCATTTTTTACAAGGGAATTCCATTTTTCATTTGTTGGCATATATATCATTGGCTTCAACTAATAATGTGAGAATTTCTGAAGCCTGGGAACTTATATCCATAGGAGGAATCTTTTGTACAGCATATCGAATTCCATCATCCCAGCAAGGTCTCGGGAAGACCTACAGATATCGGAGGGAAATAAACCTTTTGAAAAGTATTTCAATTTTGAAAAATGTTCGGTCAGCAGAACAGACCATGAACGAATATGGGCGTCCCTGAATTTATTAATATCCTTCCAGTAGCTTTCTTTATTATTGGACTTTGTATCAAAAAAAGTTTCTCTTTTGCCATTTTAGGACCATTCCATAAATCAACTCTCTCTCTTAAAAAAAGCAGAGGTAAAAATAAGACTTCTCAATTTCTCTTTAACAGCCCGTTCGGGGGTAGGAAAGGATTGAAAAAATTAGGTTAACGGACTTTTCATAAAATGCGAAATGGGCGACCCTGGAAGAAGTCGTTTCGAACACCTCCATTAAAAATTCATTCGGTTTCAAAATTCATCATGGCTGTGATGTTACAGAGATTCGTCTGTAGTTTTTGGTTAAATTGCAGATTTTGGAAGTACATGGTGAAGGTAATTTATTCTAAATAAAAGTTTCTTGTTATTATTGGGGGATGGCGAACTTAATTTTTAAAAAGATTCTGAAAATGTGCCAATTTGAAAGTGCTGATTGGACCTCTACCAAAGCATTACATAGAAAAGTAAAATAAAAAATTAATAGTTTTATGAGGTTCTTATTAATGGTTTATAATAGGTTTGTTATAACATGGAAGTAATAGTTAGTTTTGGTAATAATTGGTAGGAACAATATTTAAAATTTAATTAAAAATAAAATGATAATTATTCTAACCTTCATTCCTACCAAATAGGTTGTTAGTTTTTTTAAAGACATTTTGTTGTCTTTTCAATTTAATTTTCCAGTGGTTTTGATCATTAGTATATATAATTACTTTAAAAATGAAATTTGTAGTCATTAAAAATGTATAATACCTCAGCATTTTTTTTTTTGTTCAGAAAATTTGTTAAAGAAAAAACTCGGTGAAATGGAATTAGGCTAAAACGTATTTAAATGTGTGTTAAGAATTTATTAACAATAATGACAATATCGACATATTTATAAAAAACATTGCAACTTAGTACAAAAAATGCACCCTCTTTTTAATTTACATTGGTAATTTAATGCCTGTGGTCTCAAGAAACGTATATTCTAAAATATTTAAAAATTTATTCTACTTAAAAGTTTCTCACCCTTTATCGGAAGGAGGTGAATTTAACTTGTTAAAAAGTTTCAGAAAATGTGCCAAAAGTGCTGATTCGATTACACCATATGTTTTCTAAGGTTCTTATTAGGTTGCTGTAGAATGGAAGGAATAATTGATTTTGGTAATAATCGGTTTTGTAATAATTGGTAGGAATAATACCTAAAATTTAGTTCAAAATAAAATTATATAAAATAAATTGCAGATTTTAAAAGAACACAGTGAAGGTAATTTATTCTAAATAAAAGTTTCTTGTTCTTTATTGGTGGGAGGCGAATTTAACTTGTTAAAAAGTCTCTGAAATTATGCCAAAAGTTCTGATTCGACCTCTACCGAAGCATTACGTAGAAATTATAATAAAAAATTAGTATTTTTCTAAGGTTCATATCAGGTTTGCTATAAAATGGATAGGATAATTGTTTTTGGTAATAATTGGTAGGAATCGTACTTAAAAATTAGTTCAAGATAAAATGAGAAAAAATACATTGTAGATTTTAAAAGAACATGCTGATGGTAATTTATTCTAAATAAAAGTTATAGGGGGAGACGAATTTAACATAGTAAAAGGTTTCTGAAAATGTGCCAAAAGTATTGAATAGCCCACTACTAAATCATTCCATAGCAACGCATAATAAAAAAAATTTTAAGTTCTCTAAGGTTCTTTGTTTTCTTTTAGATTTGTTTTTCAATGATTTTGGTCTTCATTATATATAATTAATTTAAAAGTGAAATTTACTATAAAAAAATTTATAATTCTTAAAAATTTGAGTAATCGAATGTAGAGTAATATTGAAACCCTTAGCACAAATGATGCAAAATAAATTATGGAATTTCTTTTTCTCAATAGTTTTGTTTTAAGAGTAACATTTTGGAAATGGTTATTCATTCACTGTAAATATTAAAATTAACTTTTAAAGTAAAGTAATATTATTGCTATAAATGAAAAATATATTCTGAATATTTACTTTGTATTAAAATAAATATCCAAGTAAACAACATGATTTTTGCCATAATATTTGTCAAAAACGTGCATTTTTTTTCATAACTCCTAAGCAGCTGTTGCGGATAAGGCGGATCTTCACTATCGTATGAGTAAAATTCGGTTGTTCCTGCTCGTCTAAGGCAATTGTATAAATGTAGATATTATTATCATTCAAGTTATTCAGATTCATAATCATTTATCTTCAAAGATATTATTTATATGCCGAAATAATAAACAATATCTCTGAAGAGGTTAAACTAACATACATTGATGGAAGTAGGGATTAGTCGGTAGGATTGCTCCGGTAGTGGAATTTATATCAGATCCCAAAGTCGTTGCGATAGAATTAGGAGGAAAAATTCGAGCTACTGTTCTGTCTTCCGGAGTGAACTAATTGCCATGGACGTGGGGCTTAACACGATTCATTCTTCTCCTGGTTCGTCTGCCATCTGGATCTTATCCGGCAGTCTGAGCTCTACTCAACACCTTTAAAACAGCCACGAAGTGGAAGATTCCACAGGTGTGGAAATTCTTAATAAGTTTAAGTACAGGGTAATTATAATTAAAGTGACCCTATTCAGATCCCTTTAGAACCCGTTCTGCCTGACGGATTTTGATGAAACTTGGTATATATGATATATGGACCATAGGAAAAAGATTTCTGCATTAAAAAAATTCAAATTTTGACCACCAGCTGGCAATTTTCGAAAATTCCTTATACAAATTAGTCACAAATTTGAAGAGACTTGTAGTCAGAGCCAGAAAATGATTCTGAGTGCCTTTGTCGTCGTTAATCACGCTCTTACAGAAGAAAGATCGAGCTTTTCTGGTAAAATTGTTTTATCAGAACGACAGCAATAGCTTAGATGCATTGCGTGAATATCGTCGTTTAAAGGGATTACGGAAAAGGCCCATGTCGAAGAATGGATTGAAGAAGATGGTTATAATAGTTGAAGATACTGGAGACTTGGGTGTGCTGCCAGGAAGATGGCGGAAACGAGTTGCGAATGAAACTATCGAAGAAGTCACTACTGCTGTGGTTGAAAAAGTCTCCAGTTCCAGCTATTCTTCAGCAAGTGCTCGATCGGTGTCACTTGAACTGGAGATTCCGTAGTCCACAGTACGAAAAATTCGTATAAGATCCACGTGGTGCAAATGCTGCAACCTCAAGACCTCCAAACACTCTATGAATTTCCTTCCGATTTTGGACGAAAATGGAAGTTGATGAAGCGTGGCCTTGGCAAATTCTATGGTCAGATGAGGAGCACTTTTCTTTAGATCGACCTGTAAATAACCAAGATTGCTATATATGGATTGCTATATATATATATAAAAATTATCATCTCGCAAATTATATTACCTGAATTATATATGAACAGGATTCTACGAAATTAGAAGTCTAGAGACTTAGCTATCAAAGGCCGAAATAAAATACAAAGATATTACAGTTAAGAGAATCATTACTCATTACATAAAAATACAATAAACGGCAAAAAATAATATGTATATGCGGGGTCTAATGGCCGAGTGACTAACGCTCTGGCATTCTATACCACAGTATTCGAATCCCGGTGGTGCCAAGAATGTTTGTAGTGGTTCGGAATACTGTCTTAATCTGTAGGTCGTAATATAATATGATTGTAGAGTCACATAGGGCTGACAACCCCACCCAGTAAGAAAAAAAAACATATTCTGTCTTAAAATCTGGCAGTAGATAAAACGACCTTGTTCCACCAGGGGGTACATCAACGAAGAATATGTAAACGTATAAAAATTATGTTACGATATTTATAAATATATACTTTGCTGTAACACTTATCAATTTTCTCTATCGAATAAAAATAAAAACTAAGTAGGCTTGATAAAATGTCTAAATTTTATGACTGCATAATATCTAATCTTATTTATTGATAAAATTAATAGTTATCTACTCCTATAAAAAATTTTATGTAATAATATGTATCAGTTATGTACAAAAAGATGAAGCATTTTTTTATGAATGCAATCAATCAACTGATCCATATAAGTTTTTTTTTTAATTTCAGTTTGTAATGTTCAAGAAAAGCTATTAATACCCTACGAAAAAAATTATTATATAAAAGGAGGCAATTCGGGACTTAGTTAATGGGACCAAAGTTATGAGGTCAATTAATCAATTAACACGGTCAATTAACCCATAAAACGAATTCCATCTAATGGATGGGAAATATTTTAATCATGATCGATTTAATATCATAAAATAAATCTAATGCCTTTTTTTCCCGGGAAATATGTTTGAATATTTGACTTGCTAAAATGTATCTCTAGAAGACTTTTTGAAACTTTTTTATAGCTACTCAAAACACTTTCGGTTTTTTATTTAGGCAGTTATGAGTGAGAAAAAAGAAATAATGAAAATGAGGGTTTTTACTTTATTTTTTTGCAAGTCCAGTAGAAACTTTAAAAAAAATAAAGAAGGGTAATGAATGTATTAATTTATTGATAAATTGAAATGCGAAAAAAATTACAGAAATTAAAAAAAATATAATATAAAAGCTTCATTTTATATGATCATATTTCATATATATATATATATACGAAAGGAATTTACAGATACTTAAATAGATTTTGATGAATAAGAAAATTAAAAAACGTCGACATAGCTATTATTCATAAATGCGTTATTTAAAATAGATACAATATTTTACTCAATTCAGAACTGAAATATAGAGTTATATAATAATAGATTTTAAATATCGTGATTTTATTAAGTAAGATAATTGAAAATTGTATAGTAGCAATTAGAATTCGCATATAATGTAATATAATATCTAAATATTTCGGGTAAAACTCGGGAAATAAATATAAATTTTTTTAATCATTTAGTTTAATTGAAATAGGTGTTATATTCTGATCGTTTATTAAAAAAAGAATGGCTTTTCGCCATAAGTAGTAAAATTTGCTATAAATAGTAAATTTTCATTTTCAATAACAGGAATTCAATATTAGAAAAGAACATTGTCTGTGAATTATTTTTTTTCTAATGCAGCTGGCAAACACTTAGACTTTTGTCTTGGACGCCTTAAGGCAAGCGCTGCACAGACGTGACTCACTTTGCACTACCCAGGGTGCGCGTGTAACTTGAAGATAAGCCACGCAGTAACAATTCCCCCGCAATACTCTACGATCAAATTAGACAGTGACATACGGTTTAAAGTGGATTCCGAACCACTACGAACATCCATGGCACTGCCGGGACTTGAACCCGAAACCTGTGGTATCGAGCGCCAGAGCGCTAGCCACTTGGCCATTCAGGCCCTTGTCTGTAAAATATATAAATGCGTATTTTTCACACATTAAGTATGCTAATTTCGCAATTTAATGATACTTTAAAATGAAAATAAATTAAAGAAACTTTTAATGAAGTTGTAATTTAATTTCTAAATTAAAATAGGGTTTCAACTACTTAGAATAGGACGAATATTTCTAGTACGTCGTTTCCTAGCGTTTCTTCAAATTTGAACAAAAGCTCTTGGAAGAAACAACCAGTTCCTTTCAATCCACTCCAAACGACAGGCTTTCAAACTTACAGATTTATCATATTTATTCCCATGTAAATACGAAGATTATTCGATTTGGTTCTATTGGTAGATTATTGGGCTTTCCCAGTTCGGAAACCTATCATGATCATGCATCAGGATTAAAAAAAAAATATATGAATAGCTCTAATAAAAAAAACAGCATAAGAATATGCTTACTTGCTAGTTATTAATAATAAACATTTTGACATAAGGTCGTTCTCCAATATAAGTATATTGCAGAGCATGGGAAAAAAAGAAACGGAAATATTATTCTCCCTGGCACTACAGCCTACATTGCGCCATAGCTTGGTCAAGTGTGGACTGTAGTGCTACATACTGTTGCTGTTCGTCTACATACTGGCAGATTCCGAAAAATGAGTTGTTGTCTTTTTACGGGTAGGGTTGTCAGACATTCACCCAAAAGCTTTACGCCTAAAGTTCTGCAATCACATTAGACCGGGACCTATGATTTAGACTGGATTCCGAACCACTACAAGCCTCCATGGCAGCTCTTGGAGTCGGATCTGAAACCTGCGGCACCGAGCGCTAGTCACCCTGCCATCAGGTCCCTAAACAGAAATATTAAGTAAGCGAATTATTATAGAAAAGTACTACTACTACAACTACATCATACCACACCGCTGTGCCTAGAACGGAGTTAACTCTATACAGTTTGGGAAGGATGTGGATGAGAAGTGTGATTATCATTTGTGACGTTCTACTTAGGAGATTGGGACCTAAGGTTTAAAGTGGATTCCGAAACCACTACAAACATCCATGGTACCGCCGGGACTCGAACCTGAAACCTGTGGCGCCAAAGCACAAGACACTCGGCCACTTCAGCCCCCATTATAGAAATTTAAGAAGTGGTTGTTATGATAACACAAGATTAATAGATATGTTATGTAATAAATGAATTTATTAGTTGTAGGTTCGGAAACCTTTAAAAGTTATTATTTTTATTATATATATATATAATGTTTTCTAGTTAAAGGGATAAAACTAACCGAAAAAGAGTTTTGTTCGAAAGAAAAATTTTTAGTTTAAAAGAACTATTAATAAAATTGGAACCTACTAAACAAATATTTCTATTGTTCTTACAACTTACTACTGAAGTCCCTTGCCAAAAGAGTTCTCGAGAGAGATAAGTTTATAATTGTTTTATCTCTAATCGACAGGTCGTTACTTCTTATCAATAAAATTATCAACTCTGGGAGAAAAAGAACAAAGCCGGCTCGCATCTAACGAGGTGTAGAAAAAAAATGGCCCTTTTAAATTAAAGGAAAAAACAGATAACAAAAAAAATTGATAAATGGAGAGACAATTTAAACGGTTTTTCTCACACTGTATACCTTTTGGGAAAGAAAGACTTTAAAAACTTTATTTTGTTTTTTAAGCCTTTGTTCAATTGATGCGGGTTTTTTTTCTTCTATTTTTTTCCAGGTCTAGAGGGAATAGGTAAATCTTCTCATCATCAATAAATGGATACGTAACTTAAATTCCTTCTATCTCTCGAATTTCTAAAACAGAAAAAAAAAATGTGCGTTAATTTATGTATATTTTTTGTTTTAATCATCAAAGAAATTTTGTGCTTTTTTTGTATTTAAAGAATATGTAATTTAATGAATGTAATTGATGGTAAACAATATATTTGAAATCTTAATTGAAGGACAATAAAAGCATAATTTTTAAATAATTCCGAAAAAAAGTTTTATTAAACCATATTTTAGCATTCATTAAATTACAAGAAAATGTTACTTTAATAGATTTCATGAATAAGAAAATTAAAAAGTTGACGTAGCTATTATTTAAGAATGCTTTATTTAAAATTGTAATATTTTGGTATATATAATACGTAATTCATAGTAAAATATTAATTTAGGTTCTTAAATCTTAATGGTAAAAATCTTAATTTAGGACACTAGAAGTACAATTTTTAAGTAATTCCGATAAAAAGAGTTGTTAAACCGTATTTTAGAATTAATTAAATTACAAGAAAATATTCATGTATTTTTTATCTAATCTATAATGATGACAAATTTTCAGAAAATGAGAAAGAAAAAAAAATAGCATAGATAATAAGAAGATATTTGTAAATATGTGCTAAATTGGCATCGCTTCAACTGTAATATTTCTATTCTGAAACTACTAACTTGGAAGTGCGCCAAACTATGACGTTTCAGTAGGGTATCATGGGATGGCAGAAGTCTTTCCTCTAATACAGGGGTCTCCAAACTACGGCCCGCGGGCCAAATCCGGCCCGCCAATGTCATCCATCCGGCCCGCGACAGCGAATAGCATATTGTTGCTGTAATAGGTTGGATAAAAAAACACAGAATAATAATAACTCGGTTTTATTGACTTGCTAGGTAAAGCTTAATGACAAGCATAATACGCAGAAAATTTAACTTAAGCATAACAGCTAACCAACAATTGAAATGAATCCCACTAACAATATAAACTAGTGAATATACGTCGGTAATTATACCTACCTATTTCTGCTTTTAATCACTAGATGTCGTCAAGTGTCACGGTCGTATCGATACACACTTGAATCAGCGTAGTTAGTAAGCGTATGCTCGCTCAGAGCGCGTACTCTGTGACTGATCTAGAAATTATAGACAATGGCAGAAAAATGAAAACGGTTTTGGCCCTTGGTAATCACTGGAGTAAACAGTATGGCCCGAAGGCTGGAAAGTTTGGAGGACCCCTGCTCTAATACATTCAGGTGCCTCTTACTGACAGAAGACTTTCGAAATAACCTATCGCGTGCCAAATACGAGCTCTTTTCTTTTAAAATATACATAAACTTTTTGAACAATCTTAAAATGGATTTGAATGACTTCAAACCTGTTGTTGTTGTTGTTTCTTATCCCACTTGGCTGACCAAGCCCACGAGCCAAACTCAATTGAAAAGATAGCTTGTTTAAACCCGTAGGTGATGACTTTATCTTACAGTCATAGAAGACCGGGACCTACGGCTTAAATTCCGAACCACTACAAACATCCATGGCACCGCCGGGATTCGAACCCGAAACCTGTATCACCGAGCGCCAGAGCGCTAGACACTCGGCCATTCAGGTCCCAAACCTATAGCGAGTAAAGAAAAAGATAGTTGCTTAAATATGATGTTTATGTAACGGGAAACACGTCAAGGCCCCAACTGATAAACAAATAAAAACAATCGAAAAACATCTTCAAAGTCAATTATTTTCGAACAAATTTTCTCAAGAAAATTAAAATGAATTACGATCCATCATTTAAAAAAAATACAGATAGATTAAATAAAATAATAGAAAATTTTACTGAAAAAGGATAATTGCATTTCAAATGAATTTTTGGGACTTTTATTTATTTTAGGATATTTATTAATGTGAATATACCAGAAATTTATTATCTACTAAACAAAATTGCTGACTATGTTATATAAAAAATGATATTTCGGTCAACAAATGAATAAAAATTTTCATGCGAAAAGTTAAATTTGTTAATTATGTTTATACTAGTTAAAACTAATGATGTAAAATATTATAAAAGTGACAGTTTTTTTAAGAATATGAAAAGTTTTATTTTCACTGCGTTAACAATTTCCTATAATGTACATCTTATGGTTATATACTAAAAAATATTATAGTCAATGTAAAAATATTTTTAATTTTAATTTTTTAATTAGATCAAGGTTTAATTAGATGTAAGTGTTTAAAACTTAATATTATAAAAATATTCTTTGTAAAATAACATGCTGACGTACAGGTTATTTTGCAACGAACTGGTAATTTTTAACATAAAATAGCAAGATTATGGTTATTAAAGTTACTCTCGCATGAGATTGATGTGTGAGAAATGAGAATTTTTCTCTCTTGATAACTTCTTTCATGTGAATAAAAATGTATCTCATAGAGAGCAATTCAACACATTAGTTTTTGGAACTATAACAGAAAATTCACATACTGTTCTATCCAGTAGAATATTTTTATCCAGTTTTATTTTCGGTTACATCGTAGGCTTATATACTAAACATATTACAGTCTGTGTAATATGTAAAAATATTTTTTAAATTAGATATAGGTGTTTAAAACTTAATATTATGAAAATATACTTGCTAAAATAACATGCTGCCGTACATGTTATCCCGGAAAGAATGAATTTTAACATGAAATAGAAAGCAAAAGATTATGGTTATTAGACTTATTCTTGCATGAGATAAAAGCGAGGAATGACAAGTTTTGTTAGAACTTTTTCCTTGTGAATCCAAATGCATCTCCTACTATAGGAAAGCTGCAACATATTAGTTCTTGAAACTATGGCAGGCAATTCACATAGAGTTCTATCCAGTTGGAATGTCCTTGAACCCACTTTTGTAGAAGATACAGTTAATTAAAGTCGATACGTTAAAATATTGTATGAATTTGTAGCTGTCCTATACGTTTTGGCGACTTTTTCATACAAAATTGAGTCTTCTGCGATACCTCATGGTGGACTTTTTACTTACCTGGAGGAATACTTTGAATATTGTTTCAATGAAATAATCAACTGAATGAATCACTAAGACTATCGGAAACTTCTCGTTGTTCCCTTCATTTAATTAATGGATAACTTTAGCTGAATATAGATACACACTGAATTTTGATTTGACTGACTGATTTAGAATTTTTTGAATCACTCTATGTCTGATTGTTTCCTAGGGAGCCATTTTGAGGACGCATTAGACTGACAAAATTCCAAGATGCATGTGAAATGAGATGTGCCTTCGTTGCTAATGACTTTCAACAATTTTTAAATGATGGACAGGTTTTGAAATTAAAGCGCCATCTGTTGGTGACACTTGGAACTAATTGAAGGAATTATAGTAAAAAGAATTTCTGATTTCACATATTAATCTTCTATTAGAACAATTGCAATAAATGCCATAATTTTCTTGCTATTATATTTTAAAAACAGTTAGTCTTTTTTAGCACGCTGTATAAATTTCTATGCATTCATTTTAGGAAATTTTATGAAAAAAATATAATTACTTAAAATTATCCATTACAATTATTTAGTTGATAATTATTTCTTTCATCTTTTATGCTCTTAAGAATTGAAAATGTGCAAATATCCTCGATAATCAATTTGAACGAAAGAAAATCAATTAAAAAATCAGTGTTGTTACCAAGTAAAAGTAGAAAATAATAAAGTATAATAATAATAATAATAATAAAATAAAGTTAAGTATAATAATAAAATAAAAAAGTAAAGTATAATAATAAAATAAAAAAATAATAATAAAAAGTAAAAAAGTAAAGTATAATAATAAAGTAAAAATTAAAGTATTAATAAAGAAAAAGTAAAGTATAACAATAAGTAATAAAATAAGATATAATAATGAAGTATACCAAACACGTTAACACATTATCACAAAAATATCACGAGAATCGATGTCATAATTACATTAAAACAATAAATAGAAATAACAGTACTTAAAAAAGGGCCAATGGGAAATATCAAGATAATAAAAATGGAGATTAACTTTAAAATCTCTCTCCAAAAAATGAAAATACTTGATATTTTAAAATATATCTATATTCAGCTAAAAGTTTCCATTAATCAAATGAAGCGGAACAACGAAAGTTTCCCCAAATAAGTCAAAACAATTTTTTTAAAAAAGTCCAGAATTTAGTAGATTGAATTCAGTCATGCAACCAGTTGCACACCAGAATTTTCAATTCCGATATAATTTAAATCCAGGTGGATCTTCCCGAAGGCAGAGTTAAGAGGTGATCGCGGGAAAAATATTTAATATTGCTTCCCATGCATGGTAATGCGAGCAAGTCCTGGGATACCTTCGTGTCATTTTGCTTGGTGAAGCGGGTGATGGAAAACTCTTTACGCCATCGATAAAATACCACGCCTTGGCGATTTATTTTACGTTTTATAAAGTTGGTCGACAGAACCACTCCAGAATCGATGCGGCTTGCTCGAAATTTCGGTGTTGGTAAAGGGGTGATTAGAAATTAAATGCTTGAAAAGTTTAGGTCTGTTTCACAATAGGTGCTTTAGTTGATTATTTGTTTCATTGTGTAAAAAGGCGGCATATATATTTAAATTTAAAAATAGCCAAGATTGCCTGAATGGAAATTAAATCGGATATTTATATTTCAAACAGATATACGTAAATGAATATATCATAATGGATATGCTCAGTTCGGATGTGCATAGCAACTTTTCAGGATTTAACATTAATTTTAGGATTTGATTTGTCTTTTAACTTTTTGGATGTTTCTTAGAACCACAGTGTAGTCATTTTAACAGGGGAAAAAGGAGAAGGGGATTGTAGAGGAATACACAACTTTCCTCAACGACAGTTTTCAATCTTCAATACCAATGATACTGAAATACTTTTGAATTCCGTAACGGCAAAACTGCCTAAGCTTTCAACTTTCAAATATATCTTGAGTTGTACATAAACTATTATTAATTTGTTAAGCAATTATAACAGCTGTAATAAAAACAAATAAAAATGGAATTTTCTATTAAAAAAAATGTTGCAGTACGCTAATTTTCTATTTCTTTTACAGAAGAGTTTTTTTTAAAAATGAATAAAAGCTAGTCAAATAGTAAGAACTCAATATCTTTTCTACTTCGACATTTAAGTAAAGCAGAATCTTTATTAATATCACCATTTTTTTAAAAATTATCATGTAAATAGATCTTAAAAAATAAATATAATGAACACAGAATAACACCAACGTTTTTCTGTTGTAACTTTTTTATGACAGTGATGGGCCATGAATTCAACAGTCCTGCGTTACAGTGATATTAACTCTCTATATTAAAACTATTAAATCGAAAAGCTTACTTAATACTTTGCATTTATGATACTGTATTGTCCTGTGATTCAAAATCGTGAAGGTGTACCTATTCTATCCTTTACATATGCACATGTGTTCCTCAGATGCATACATGAAAGATCTTTTTTATAAATTAATAATGATAAAATCAAATAAGCTTACTTAATTTGACTATTGGGAAATAAAATTTAATTCATATTCGAATTTGGATAACCTTGCCTTGAATTCTATGATCTTTCTTTTTGAAATATATTATTTATTTTCTTTTATTTTCTTGCTGCCACCATCGAATAGTTTTTCGCTAAATCCTTTCTAATAGGATCTTCAGCAATAACGCTCATTAAATATTTAACAATATTTGGCGTTTGTGGTAAACTTTGAACCTGAAATAGGATTGGTTGGTGTATAAAAGATGAACGATTTCGGAGCAGTATTGTATTGATGTTGAATTTCTGTTGTAGTTGAATGGATAGTACTTTGGGAATGGTGATGATAAGCAGAAATATTTTGCTTTTGAAAACTAATGTTAAAATTTGGCTGTTAAAGATTGACAATAACATTTTGTTGTTGTTGTTGCAAGTTAGAAGAGATATTTCGTGGCCTTTCAATAGTTTGAGGTTGTTGCAAATTCTTCCATTTGGTGTATACAAGTATTTGATGTATAACATTTTGAGATTTTTGTTGAATATTTGTGGTAATGATTGAGAATGCTGCTAATTACCAGGTATATTCTGGGTGTGTTGCACAGTGGTAACTCCCGAAGGCGGCAAAGCCTTTTTTCATTGTCTTCTATCAATTTATTATTTGGTTTTTCCGATTCTGAAAATGTCGTCTCCTCATAACTGCTACTCTTGTGGAGTTTGATATTTTTAACCAGTATTTTATACTCAGATTGGCTTAGTAAAAAAATCAGTAACAAGGCTTTTTGAAAAGGGGAGACATGATAATGCCCCGATGTTTTACATGATAGTTAACTTTCATAGAAAGTACTCTTAAGGGAGGTTATCTCACTTTCTTAAAACATTAAAAGTATATTTATCTTTTTTCTCTATCACAAAGTATGTCTGTCATTAGATGTTCACGTACTATCGAGATTTCTGAACCTGCTATGGGCCTGAAGGGCCGAGTGGCTAGCGCTCTGGCGCTCGGTACCACAGGGTTCGAGTCCCGGCGGTGCCATGGATGTTTGTAGTGGTTCGGAATCCACTTTAAACTGTAGGTCCCGGTCTGTTTAGCCCCCGTGCGCAAAAGATGACCGTAGAGCAACTAACCAAAACAAACCAAACCGCCTGAACCTGCTTCTATAACTCGAATCAAAATTACATTTCTACATTTGACTTATATGGTTTTCAAATCATCTACGTTAAACTGAGTGTATACCAATTTGGAATACAAATTCTGTAATTGTATTCCATACCAATACAATAATTCCAATACTGGAATACAAATTCTAGCAGTTAGCACCTTTGGTTCACTGTCATTTGTGGTGACAGAAGCATGAAAATTATTTTGCGAAGTAACAGTAATATTCCTGATTATTCTTCTTACGAAAATCTGAGCTATGTTCTTAATTTTCACAAGTAAAACAACTTAAAGTTACCTAACCGAATCAATATTTTGACGATATTGATTTCGCTTTAGCATGTTCTGAAAAGAAAATAATTAGCTCTTTCTTTAATAGTCAGCCTAAAGAGGAAGTACGAGGTCGAACTCTTTCAGAAATTTTTCCTTTTGAAATAACTCCATACGATTTCGTTTTTGTACTACGAATGCTATCGTATTCATCCAATTTGTCTGCTAACTTCGTTGATATAATAAATTTTTCCCATTCACCTAACAAATGCTGTCTCCCGTCAGATAGTACCCTTTTCTTAAATTGATCTATCATGAATAGGTTTTTTAAACTTTCAAAGTCTTTGATATCCAGCCCTTCTACCTATTGTACAAAATATCTCGTTATTTCACAACAAAAGTTCCTTCAAGAATTTTCAGCCATCCTTTGATGCGTCACAATTTTTTTCCTAAAGCTTTCAGGATTCAATTTAAATCTTTTTAGTAAAATTGTCTGAATATACCCATAATCTTCTTAATCCAAAACTTACCTCCTTATCTTGCCCCCCCTAATTTTTTTCTTCAGATTTTCTATCGATTAACTAAACAGTTTTTATAATAAGGTATAAAAAAACATGATATCCAGTCTTTGATATCTATTTAGGCTCTTGGATCTTGTTTATCAAATAAGGATAAAAAAATTGCAATGTCATCTTCTATTGAATTGAATTTAGATATAAGTTTAATTGATTCGAAATAATGCTGTCTGTGGCCACTGGAAACAGTTGCCATTGAAGATTGAGATTCAATTTCAAGTTTTCTTACCCTGGATTCCTTCTGTTTTTTGGTTGTCCTAATTCCTTTTGTGCCCCTTAATTCCTTAGCATGCTGATAATAATCATCTTTAACAGTTCTTTCACGAATTCGAATCTTCTTCATATGCTTCTCTCTCTCGGTAATAATTTTTTAACTTCATCATTATCAATTCAGTTGTTATGCTCACTTCCAATTCCACTGCCAATTTTCATAACTCGTTCTTTCTGCCTTTACTTAAGAGTGCTATGATGTTTAGAAAAGGGATTGCTCTTATCAAAAACATTAGCAAAACAAAGTTGTAGTGGATAGAAATTTACTATTTGGTCCTAAAATTGGATACTTTGGATTAAAATTATGAACTCAATTCTAACATAAAAAATTACTCGATATGAATTGTATATATATATATATATATATTAACAATAATAATAACATGTAATTAGCATTTTCTAAGAACATATATAAAAAATCCAGATCTAATAATGCATCGACAAGAAAATTCACATTCAAAAGTAGCATATAAGAATACAAAAAAGGACAAAAAATAAAGAATACGCAATTCTTTCAATTTCAAAACAATGGCGAGTTTCTCGTTTTTTTTTTTTTCTCGAACGAGAAATTCACCTTTATTTCCTGATGGAATTAAATTCTTCCCGGACATGGAAATTAAAATTGTTCACGAATGTAACAAATGAAATTTTAAAACAGCACATTAAGCATTAAAATTTTACATTAACTTAACATAAAATGTACGACCATACATTCATAAGAAGAAACATGAGTTCTCAGCTGTATTTTCTTAATCCTATCAGCTGCGCCTCTAAAGATTAAGGCCTGAGATGGGTTCGGTCTTGGTTTAAGAAAGTTTGTTGTTGCCATGATAGAAACCGACTTGTTTCTTCAAATGAATATTGAAACTTTTAGCTGTCATATTGTTTATTTAACATTGAAAGGACAGCATAACACAAATGAAACATGTAACTTATATAAAAACACACATAAGATAAAAACATAGTAACACGTAAGATATAAAAGTAATATAGTACTATAGTAACACGTAAAATAAAAAACAACGTTCGGTAAATACCTAAGCATATTAAAGTAAATCGCTTAAGGGTTTTGTTACTTTTTTACTGCCTGGATTGTTTCACTATATTGTTCACAATTTTTCTCTCCCTCTAGCTCTGCCTATTTCTCGTTTTTCTTTAAACCTCCTATCTGCTATATAGTTATAGTGGGAATGCATGGTTGACCTTTACAGACGTAATTAAAAATTAGAATAAAATGTAGTTTAGGCTATATTATTTTTAACACTATATGAGAAAATTTCTATTGATGAATTAGTGCGCTGTAATACTATTTAAAAAATTCAAATTAAACAACTTTAAACTCAATACTATCAGAATTATGTGTTTATTAATTTTTGAAATCACGTTTAACAAACGTTTTAAACAAAATACTAAATTAAATACAATGCATGACATTATAAAATATACTTTTATGAATACCATGAGAGTATACTTTTAAAACTAAAATATAGCTGTATGATATTCATGTTAATATACGCAATAATACACTGCTGGCTATAAAATTTATTACACTACGCAATTCACTGCTGAAATATACTAATAATTAGCATTTCAAAGCCTGCTCGCAAATCAGCTGCATAAAATATTTCAAAGGGAAGTTTAAAAAGCACGTTGGGTGTTTACTTAAAGATCTCGTTGCGCCTCATACAAGAAAGAGAAATATCTACCAGCACTTGTTGAAATTGGATTGCGGCGGGATCATCGTCATTAAGGACTAGAATATGTTATTTTATGATGTCACTGCTTGCGTCAGTTGAGATCCCATCAATGTCATGAAATCAAGGACTCCAGGCCGCTCGTTATCTCAATTCCAGAGAGGACAAATATATTGCTTGTACACCTTTGCATAGTTGTACAATATGTCACGTGATACGACTATTTAAACTACATTCATTGTGTTGGACAGTGTTTGCCGTTTGCTACACCCCAGATTATCAGCCCGGCGATCAGTGCTGCAGCAGAAACTAGCGTGCCTCCAGTGTATTCCTTCATGATTATGAAAGAAGGATTGACATTACGACATCCTCTTAGATGGCAGTTTCCATTTGTCATTATCATATTGCTCAAGACACAGAATGATGTTAAGGTATGCCATTGAATCCCTGCCATCTATCGTTTGCATGATGGGTAATTTGAACAGCAGTCTTAAATTTCTAACCTTGAATCTATGGCTGTGAAACCCTGAGTCTGTAACTGTGCAGGCCTTGAGGACTGTGTTAGTTTCAAGACTTTTGTCACGCTATATTTTAGTGGGGTAATACACGGCGCATGTTCCCCATGTGCCTTGAATTTCTTCTATACAGAGAGTATAGAAGAAATTCAAGCCATTCAGCACCAGTCATGTCCAGAACTTTCCCCAAATCTATCACCAAAAGACAGCATATCAGTGCAGATAATATCTGATGTGCAGAATTTCTTAATCCTAGTTCTTGGCAAGTCATCACTTGCCAAGAAGTAGGATTAAGAAATTATGTTAAAGAATTGAAGCACTATATAATATCTGTTCCGGGAACTGATTTTCATATTTTTTGTATCGTAAAATTACCTGAAAATCTAAACTTCTTATATGTGTACAAAAAAATGAGATTCTGTTAATTGCTTTACTTCCTAGTGTACCAGTTTCAATTATCGTCACTGCATGTATAATATGCACTTATATATTTTTATTACTATTAAAAAAATTTTAACGCTTAAACTGTTTCAAATAATATTTATATAGATGATTTATTTTCAAAAAGGAATAAACATCAATAATTTAATGCTAGGAACAGCGGGAATTGATAGGACTTTGTTTCTATTCGTACTTTGTCATTAATCATCACTTTGCAAAAAAGTAAGAAGCTGATAAGAAAGCGATGTTTGGTTACGCAAAGAATTAAGGTAATATCCATGGCAAAATAAGTCACCTTTTTCTCATATAGAAGAATCGAAGGATCGATACATCAAAAGAATGTAAACAACTTTTACAGCTAAACATGCTCTATTAAGTATTATAAATCGAAATCATCAAAAAAAAATTAAGTTATTTGATCTCTGAAATTATGCTTATTTAAATAACAAAAAAACGTTGAAATTATGCAAATAATATTTTTAAACACATTTTTTTTTATTTTATTGAAGTAAATATAATTCTTTTAAATGTAAAATGTCATTTCCAAGAAATATTATAAATAATTTAGTTGCATTTAGTACTGTAACGTAGCCGAGTAGATTTCAGTTTTTTCCCCTAATTTGTTTATTATTTAATTAAGTATAATTTCATAGAGCAGATAATTCACCTTTTGGATGATTGTCGCTTATAATAATTAAGTGTAGAATATGTTTAGTAGTAAAATTTGTTTACATTATTTTGATGTATAGATCCTACAATTAAAATAAAATTAGTTCTTAAATGTGCTTTAATTATCTTACGCAGAGCATTTATTCTTACATTTTAAAATTAAAACTAATCATTAGTCAATTTCGTAGAAATATAATTTTGTCCCTTGAAATTTCGTGGAAAACTAATATTTGCAGATAATCTGTTTTAATTATTTATTTAAAACTAATTAGCTGCAAATACTTTTTAAAATTTTTTATTGCATTCCCTTTGATGCTTGTAAAGAATTAAAAATCTCTTTTGTCTAGATTTTTTTTACGAATAAATTTTGAATATTTTTTTAAATGTTGAGGTAAAACCAATTTAAGTCTTATTCCAGGAAATTTATTAATTTTTTTGGATGGATTATGGGATTATGCTGCTTCCTTTATAGCATTCTCTTTATTTTTAAATAAAGATTAATGTTCTTTTTATTATAATGAATAAGTGTTTCTTAACCTTGATTTGATAAGATTAATATATTGAGCGAAATTTTTGCTGTTTTACAATTTAATATACTTTAACACATGCCATTACTAGATGATCGTTTTAATCTTACCGATTTCAGCATTTCATGATTTCAACTACTAAATCACAAAGAAGCCATCTCAACAAATAAATATAATTCCTTATAATATTATTTTTTAAAATGTCAATGCATTAATTTATATCTTTTATTTAATAATTCAGCATTTCAAGATTTCAACCACTAAATGACAAAGAAGTCATTTCAACAAAGTATAAATAAATATAATTCCTAATAATATTAATTTTTTAATATCAATGCATTAATTTACATAATTTATTTTTTAGCAAAGGAAAAAAAAAAAATTTATAATTTTTACATGTTGTTCATTACTGCCCTCATAATGTTTCTGTAATGTAGATTAATACTAATATATAAAATCATTTTCTCCGTTTCAGTACAATGAAATGTGTAAAAACGCATAAAGTGTATTGTAAGAAAACTTTTTGTTACAAGATCACTCACGAAATTTTCCCTGTAGCAAAGCACTGATTGAGCAAAACCACAAGATCATTTTATTCTTATTTAGACCTGATCAATATCTCACAGCTGGTGTTTTAACTTTTTTTTCCTTATTCTTTAAGAACCTTTGCAGTAAAGAAAAGTTACATTTTTTTATACCCGACACACAAGTTCATAAAAAGAGAAAACCTCTACATTTTCATTTTTGAATATATTTCAAGAACAGTTTAAATGGTCTTTTAGTGGCTTATTTAAGCTCTTCTCCATAAATTATTCAATGAGAAGGATCTTACAACCCGCTCCTTCAATTTATTGAAGAATAAGACGTTTGCAATGCTCAATGTGTAGATAAATATAATATGTGGGGTTAAAAAAAGATAACAATGCTCCTGCAAAGTTTTCATTAAGAACATAGTGTATGTAACCAAAAATCATAAAATAAGAAAAATGATAAATTTATAGTAGATATTTGGAATTAACATATACTGGTGGGAAATGAAATCCCATTACCAAGAGTAAATATTAGAGGAATGAAACTTAGGCAAAGCATTTGCCTGGATAACATATTTCTTTATTTAAAATTTTAAGGTCAGAGTTTAAATTGTGCGCTAAAAGTTCTATTACAAATGTGCTGTAGTCTGTACGATTTTTAACGTACGATTTTTTTCTACGATCGTTTCTACTTTTTTTTTGTAGTCTTTACGATGCTAAAGCGCATGAAATGTGTGATACAGGCACCACATTTTTTGTGTGATGTTGTACCTTGCCTGTTGCACTCTTTCAGTCAAATCAACAACTGTCCATGCTGAGTGTGGATGACGCTGGTTATAATGTACAAATATGAAAAAGGGCAATCGCTGTCGTCTCTATGATTTTGAATACAACCATGCAAACGCCGCATGAAATGTGTCATACAGGCGCCGTATGCTATTTTGTGGGTTGTTGTTCCTTGCCTGTTGCACTCTTTCAGTCAAATCAGCAACTGTCTATGCTGAGCATGGATGACGCTGGATATAATATTAGTTGTGGTGGGACCCACTATCGATGGATTCCCACTCCCACTATCTGGTAATAACATAAGCCATGACAACATTCTATAAAACCCGCTAGGTGAAAGCATTATCATGTTGGAAAACGTCACCTGGAATTGCGTTAAAAAATGGCAGCTAAACAGATTTAAGTACCAGTCAGACAAACAAATCTGCTGTCAAAATGCGTGGGATTGCTACGAGAATACCCTTGCTGTCGTAGGAAATTGCTTCTCCAGTTTTTTTTTTGCCGCTGGTGAAGGTCTATGGTGCATTGGTTCCAATAGCTCATATGTTCTACTTCTAATTAGCATATGATCATCACTGGCACCAAGAAAGAAATTGCTGTCATCTGAAAACATAATAAATCTCGACTCCACCTTCCTATGAGTTCTAGCTTGACACCACCGCAATCTCAAATGATGGTGATTTGGAGTTAGTGGTAAAACGCTACAGGGCATCTGTTTTCGAGATGTCCCACAAGTAATGATAAGATGATAAGATGTGATAATAAGATGTGATAACATTGCCTGTGGCACTTCTGTGCTAACAAAAAATGTAGTATGATGCGCTACAACATGCTGTAAATACTGCAATAATCCTCACTGTAATGACCCGTATGAGGCCGGATTACTGTCTTCTTGAGGCAGAGATTTCCCATAATGACTTTTACCAGAAATTATGCAAATGGAAACATCCCTATCAAATATTTCTGCAATATCGCTAAAGAAAATCCAGGTTCTTGTAGAGCTATTACACATCCTCGTTCAAACTAAATAAGCTGCTGACACTGCCTTCTTCGTCGCCTGAAAAGCTTTCTATTAACTCAAATTAATTCACAACGCCCCATTCTCAATATTAATAACCCTCACGATGTTTACATCGTGCATTTAAAGTTAAGTGGTATTTTTATGGTTCTAGTAGGGATATTAGCATCATTCTTATTTGTCTAGAGCGAAATTTAAAGAGACGCTGCCTTTCAGATATGCAAATGCACTTTCCAACTTTGTTTGTCTAGTAGAATTCCTTCTTGGTGTTAGGATCTTGGTGCTTGGAGTTTATTTTCCGCCAGCGTATATATATATATATTATATTTCACATCTTGTTATAGTATATTTTGTGTAACTTTTTGTGTTTTTATCTGCCAATGCGGTTATTGCCATTGTATTTTATGATATTTGTGTTTATCTAATTATTTACAGATTCGTTGTTTACAGCTCATACGCACTTCGGATCTTGAAAAAATTTTTCTTACTTTTTTGAGATGCTTGAATATGGGGTTCTTTAGGGTTTTTTTACTACGAATTCTTTTCTGGTTTTGGAATACAACTTGCATATAGCGGCTACAGGTAATGATTTTAGTTGTGCAGAATTGTCGTGTTTCTAGTTTACTCTTTGTCAGCACACGTATGGCTTTTGTGTTTTATTTTCCCTCTCCTTTCATATATATATCTATATACCATAATGTTTTGACTCTTGAGTGTATATTGTATGCTGTAATTAAAATTTTTGAAATGTATTAGGATTTTTTTTGAAAATAATTTTAAGACTTTACATGTAATTTAAAATAAACAAAACGTGAAAAAAATTAAACAAATTAAAACCTAGCAGGATAAATCTTAAAACCTATGTAAATATTATAAATTAAATTTAGTTTTCATTCAAACAATGTTACTTGCTGAAGTTTTAATAATTATAAAAGAAAGTGTAAATATTAAAAATATTTCATGCATAATATTTTTTTCACAGTTGACGTACACAACTTTCAACAACCTTCTCCCCACCCCCTTAAAATCTTTCACGAAATAAAAATCTTGAGTGCTTTAAAAAAAAGCGAAAAACGGCAAGTGTTTACAGCGCAAAGCACACGACAGTTAAGGTGATGAAAAAAATGAAGCTCAGCAAATACCTTAAGTGCCCCTGATGTCACCTCGTAACCTGAACAGGTGCCTCCGTGTCATCTCCTTGTTAAGAGCTTTGGGATCTTCGTGACCGAAATTGAATTTTGAACTTACCCAGGAGAAGGCATTTCCGCTCTCTTATTTTTCGGAGGGATCACAAGAGATGTTCTTGAAAAGAGAGGACATTTCAGGACGCTGGTTCTTAATTTTCTCACAGAATTTAAAGAAGTAATGTTTGCTAAGAACAGTATAAAAAACACATAAATAAATATTTACATATTTATAAAGAAATTGTTCCAGTTATTTGAATTTAATGTACATATTTACTAGGTTTCATTTTATTTATTAGACTTGAATGATTTTTCATTAAATTAAAAATACGTTATTTATATTATTCATTAATTTTATAGTGATGTTTTTTAAAAATAAACGCCTTTCATGAGAATTTTGTACTTTAAGTTGAGTTTTATTCAGTATTTCTATCTAATATTTAAAAAAATAGTAAATTTTAGCCTCAAAAATATCATACCATTATTGCGATATTAAAAGTACTTTTAAAATATTAAATCCCTGTGTAAGTTTTTAGATTGTTTGGTTTCAATAGGCATATTTAAAATAAATTGTCAAATTAAAATGCTGTCGTGACCCATCCTCAGTGTCCTGCAGCGCGGAACGCATATACCATGAGTAGTCTACACATGGAGGAGAGAATCCGGTCTGCTTCTGTTGTGATGGAGCAGCCGTAGGTAAAAATCTGACTTGGCTCCGAGTCGCTGAAGAAGGAGGGCAGTACCTACCGGTAGGACTTTAACTACCCCGCATTTGTATATCACATGGTTTGGGTTGATTTGTCACTCTACTCTACTTTAGGCTACTTAGACCGGAAGGATTGAAACTGAAGGCTGTAGTACCAATGGCCAGAGCGCTAACCAATTGGCCATAAGGCCACTGTGTATCATATGGAAGAAAATGATGAAAACTCTCGTCAGATATTCTGAATAACGTGGGAAGATGCTCAACATCACAAACGCCATCGTGTCTCCCCTTTTTTGAAAGAATTGCAACAACAAAACCGACAACGGATGGAACCACAGGCGCAATACTCATCAGCGGCTCACGTTACCATTGAGCCACGAGTCGAGCCAATTAGAATATAATAAATATACATATTACAGTGCATTTATTTGAATGTTAACCAAAAACGAAGGCCTTAAACAAATTTTTAGGTATTATCAACGATGCAGTTATCTTCCTTTTTGATACTTGTTCTTGTAATCCTTTGTTTAAGTTACTGTAGAATGAACTAAATTAATTTAAACTCGCTATTTTTAATCTCAAAAAATAAATATTTAATAAAACTTTTGATTGTTTGGTCTTTAATATTTTAATTTCTTGAGCTAAATAATCTGTAGTATCTCATGTTAAAAACAAATTCATTTAAAACAGATGCCCAAAACTTCCGTTGCTCACAATATGAATCCATTTTTAGAAAAGTTTTATTTACAAAAAGTTAACGTACAAAGTAGGAAGAATTCTAAGCGTCGGAAAATAACACCCGCGAAGTGAACAGTCGCATTTCAGAGGTGAAATACTTCTCCCTCGAAAGAAATTCTTGAATTATTCATCTGATTTTATTTAAATCGCATATCATTTTTTACTCCTTCCTTTCACGACGCACGGTGGCAACTTTTCAAATCGCAATCTCTCCGCCCACAAAACAGCGCCGTTAATCAATGCAAATGAGACCTCGGTTTAAATTTCAGATCCGAGACAAGATCAATAGGAGGGAAAAATAATCGAAATAAGTAAAAACCGTTGCAAAAGAAATTAGAGTTTGAAATATGTGCCTTTTAAGGTTTTTTTAAAAAGAAATAAATACCGCATAATTCTTTTAGCAAAGCTTTGATCATAGTAAGTTTGGTATCTATTGGTTAGATTATTTTTGAACCATTTTTCTATGCTTTCATGCTTAAGTCATTTGAAATAACTAATATTTTATTTCTTTTGTTACAAAGTATAGAAATTATAAGAAAAAAATTTAAAACTGTGATCGTAAGATTTCTGTTTAATGCAATTTAATGAAATTTGGCTAAAAAATTAATCAAACGGTGCTTCAGAAATTAGGTGTAATAGAAAAACAATAGCCGTATTTTCTGTTTCAAAAATATATAACATGCAAACATATGACAAAAAAACAACAACAAATCTGAGTATCTGAGTTTAATGTTTGACCTAGTGTCTGAGTTTAACGTGTGAACTTCTTCTTCATTAGCACAACAGCCCCATGTTGGACCAAGCCATCTGCCTACTGGTAGATTTTGAGATAGGAGATGCTTTCTTTTTTTGAGATAGGGGCGTTAGATGTGGGTTATCAGCCCTACATCTAACGCTCAACAGTATATTAGATCAGGACCTACGTTTTAAAGTGGATTCCGAACATTTCCAACATCCATGGCACTGCTGGGACTTGAACTGCGCACAAAGCGCCAGAGTGCTAGTTACTCGGTCATTAGGCCTCACTGAGTGATAGGCATCGGTATGAATACTTCTAACATCTGAGCATGAGCGATATTCCATGCTGAAATTGACGATTTTTTGTTATCTCTGTTGGTGACAAGGCTCCTTGCTGAGTCAAGGCAGTTTAAAAATTTGCAGGAGCAGGTTAAGTGCAACTTCCTAGAGCATTGCAAATAACATATAGATGCCTGACTGGAAAGTCCGAGTTATGTCGGCCAACTTATAGTCTTCTAGTATCCTCAATAAATTAATTCTCTACAAATTAAACACTATGTGGTCTGGAATTATTTGCTTGCAAGATAAAAGATACATCAAATTCATCTGTTTAATGAAGAGAATTCCGAATCAAGAATGTCACTTCAATAACGTTGTCTCTTGGGAAAATGTAAAGCCAGTATGGCCCTCTACAAAGAAAACCGGCTTCCCACACATGCATTGGACATATAAAATATGCATCTTTATTCAATAATACTGAGATAAGCAACAGGAAGCCCAACTAACTTCTTGAATCACCTTTTAAAACAAAATTTAGATTCATCAGTAAAGAGTACAGATTTTTATTGACTTACACTCTCGAATTGACATTTTTGAATGTTCAGTTAAAACTTTAATTGCGGTGCCTTAGTGGGAGAGGTACACACAATGCTGAATGTCTTGTATACTTATTCCTTGAATCCTACTGTAGACCAGCTCCGAGATAACCATTTCAAGTGAAGATCTGACGTAAAGTAGTGTAGAGGTTTGCTGCTTTTTAGCAGTTGGCAACAAATTTCAGTTATTTGTGGTACAAGAAGATTTTCAACAGTACTTTTCAGAAGATGATCCTAATCTTAGAAATGCACTACATTGTCCATGAATTACGCAATACTCATATTCGACTATCTCGCTGAATAAGATTAACTCAGGCCTGCTTCTTTGCGTCCAATGGCTTGTCATCGTAGTTCTTAATGTAAAGGATGCCGCTAACTCGTATATAAAACACGAATATTTTGAATTATCTCTATGCATATTCTACTTTAATTTGAAAGCCAGGGTCGGACATTTTCGGACAAGGGTCCAGTGACTGTAATAATTTCAGCAACACTAATTTGGATATCATATTCCTCTTTTTACGTATACTTCTCATCACAACAGAGGCTGCCCCTTTCCCTCCAACTATGAATAGACTACTCATAAGATTTCCGTCCCACACTGCATGGCACTGAGGATTCGACATAGCAACGTCATAAACAGCTTCATTTTTTTCATTTGGCTGCTCTAGTAGCAGAATTTCAGTAGAGTCATTGGTTTATTTTATTTTTAATTTAAATTTAAAATTAATTGATATATTAATATTAAAAAAATAAAAGAAATTATATTTAACTAAAAAAAATTTTCTGTTCAGAAACTTGGTTAAATGGAGCTAGAATAAAATATATTTAAATGTTTGTTAAGAATAGATTAACATTAATGATAATATCGATATATTTATAAATAACATTGTCACTTAGCTACAAAAATACACATTTCTTTTAATCCCTATTGGTACTCTAACATCTCAAAAAATACTGTATATATCTATAAATATATTGTAATAATATATATATTCACCCTTTGTGGTTTTAGCTTTAAAAAATTAGATTTTTTGAGAGCGAAACTTATATTTTGTATGAGACTTCAAATCAAAGGAGACAAATATTTTCAAATGTCCCATAAAACAGGCAATTCCTTTTTTACAAGGGAATGCCATTTTTCATTTGTTGGCATGTATATCATTGGCTTCAACTAATAATGCGAGATTTTCTAAAGCCTGCGAACTTATATCCATAGGAAGAATCTTTTGTACAGCATACCGAAATCCATCATCTCAGCAAGGTCTCGGGATATATAGATATTGGAGTATTTCTATAGATATTGGAGTAAAATAAACCTTTTGAGAAGCTTTTCAATTTTGAAAAATGCTCGGTCAGCAGAATAGACCAAGAAGGAATATGGGCGTCCCTGAAATTATTACTTTCCTTCCCGCGGCTTTCTTTATTATTGGACTTAGTAGCAAAATAAAAAAAAGACCATTCCAGACCATTTTAGGACCATTCCATAAATCAACTCTCTCTGTTTAAAAAAAATGAAAAGGTAAAAATAAGATTCTCAATTTCTCTTTAACAGCCCATTCCGGGGTAGGAAAGGATTGAAAAAAAATTAGGTTAATGGACTTTCCATAAAATTCGAAATGGGCGACCCTGGAAGAAGTCGTTTCGAACACCTCCATTAAATAATCATTCGGTTGTACTAAACAGTGCTGTGATGTTGCAGAAATTCATTTTAGAAGAACTATGAGTACATTCGCTTTTCATGGCTTTGGACATGTGTCGGTAGTTTCTGGTTAAATTACAGATTTCGAAAGAACATGGTGAAGGTAATTTATCCTAAATAAAAGTTTCTTGTTTTTTATCTGGGGGAAGGCGAATTTAACTTGTTAAAAATTTTCTGAAAATGTGCCAAAAGTGCTGATTCGACCTCTACCAAAGCATTACACAGTAAAGTATAATAAATAAAAGTTTTCTAAGGTTCTTATTAGGTTGCTATATAACGGAAGGAATAATTATTTTTGGTAATAATTGGTAGGAATAATGCTTAAAAATTTTTTCAAAATAAAATGATATAAAATAAATTTCAGATTTTGAAAGAACATAGTGAAGTTAATTTATTCTAAATAAAAGTTACTTGTTCTTTATCTTGGGAGAGGCGAATTAAACTTGTTAAAAAGTTCTGAAAATGGTGAGGGTAATTTATTCTATATTATAGGGGGTCAATTATCAGGGTGAAAAGTTTCTGAAAATATGTCAAAAGTGCTGATTCGACCTCTACTAAAACATTACACAGTAAAGCGTATTAAAATTTTTCTAATATTCTTATAAGGTCGTCTTAAAATAGATGGAATAATTGTTTTGGTTAATAATTAATAGGAATGTTACTTAAAAATTTGTTCAAAATAAAATGTTAATTTTTCCAACTTTTTCCTTCCCAAATTATTGTTTATGTGGTTAGTTTTTTTGAAGATATTTTGTTGTCTTTTAGATTTATTTTTCAGTGGTTTTAGTCTTCATTTTGTATAATAAATTTAAAAGTGAAATTTACGGTCCTTAAAAATGTATAATGCTTAAAAATTTGAATAATCGAATGGATAGTAATTATTCAAACCGAGCACAAAATAAATTATGGAATTTCATTTTCTGGTTGGTTTTTTTTAAGAGTAAAATTTTGGAAATGGTTCTTCACTCACTGTAAATATTAAAATTTACTTTTAAAGTAAAGTAACATTATTGCTACAAATGAAAAATATGTATTGAGTATTTACCTTATTAAAATAAATATCCAAGTAAACAACAGGATTTTTGCCATAATATTTGTCAAAAACATCCATGTAAAAGTCCTCCATTACTCGTAAACAACTGTTGCGGATAACAGGGATCTTCACTATCGTAGGGTAAAATTCGGTTGTTCCTGCTCATCTAACGCAATTGAATAAATGTAGATATTATTATCAATCAAGTTATAATTCATTATCATTTATTTTCAAAGATATTATTTATATATCAAAATAATAAATAATATCTCTGAACAGGTTAAGCTAACATACATAGCTAGAAGTAGGGATTAGTTGGTAGGATTGCTCCGATAGTGGAATTTATATCAAATCCCAAAGTCGTGGCGATAGAATTAGGATTAAAAATTCAGGCTACTGTTCTATCTTCCGGAGTGAATTAATTGCTATGGACGTGAGGCTCAACATGATTCTTTCTTCTCCTGGTTCGTCTGCAACCTGGATCTTATCCGACAGTCTGAACTCTACTCAACACCTTTAAAACTGCCACAAAGTGGGTGATTCCACAGGTGTGGCAATTCTTAATAAGTTAAAGTACAGGGTAATTATAATTAAAGTGATCCTATTCAGACCCCTCTAAAACCCGTTCTGCCTGACGGATTTTGAAGAAACTTGGTGTATATGATATATGGACCATAGGGAAAAGATTTCTTCAATAAAAAAAATTCAAATTTTGACCACCAGCTGGCAATTTTCCAAAATTCCTTATATAAATTAGTCACAAATTTGAAGAGACTTGTAGTCAGAGCCAGAAAATGATTCTGAGTGCCTTTATCGTCGTTAATCACGCTCTTACAGAAGAAAGATCGAGCTTTGCTGGTAAAATTGTTTTATCAGAACGACAGCAATAGCTTAGCTGCATTGCGTGAATATCGTCGTTTAAAGGGATTACGGAAAAGGCCCATGTCGAAGAATGGATTGAAGAAGATGGTTATAATAGTTGAAGATACTGGAGACTTGGGTGTGCTTCCAGGAAGATGGCGGAAACGAGTTGCGAATGAAACTATCGAAGAAGTCACTACTGCTGTGGTTGAAAAAGTGTCCACTTCCAGATATTCTGCAGCAAGTGCTCGATCGGTGTCACTTGAACTGGAGATTCCGTAGTCCACAGTACGAAAAATTCGTATATCCACGTGGTGCAAATGCTGCAACCTCAAGACTTCCAAACACTCTATGAATTTGCTTCCGATTTTGGACGAAAATGGAAGTTGATGAAGCGTGGCCTTGGCAAATTCTATGGTCAGATGAGGAGCACTTTTCTTTAGATGGAACTGTAAATAATCAAGATTGCTATATATGGATTGCTATATATATATATAAAAATTATCATCTCGCAAATTATATTAACTGAATTATATATGGACAAGATTCTACGAAATTAGAAGTCTAGAGACTTAGCTATCAAAGACCGAAATAAAATACAAAGATATTACAGTTAAGAGAATCATTACTCATTACATAAAAATACAATAAACGGCAAAAAATAATATGTATATGCGGGGTCTAATGGCCGAGTGACTAACGCTCTGGCATTCTATACCACAGTATTCGAATCCCGGTGGTGCCAAGAATGTTTGTAGTGGTTCGGAATACTGTCTTAAACTGTAGGTCGTAATATAATATGATTGTAGAGCTTTGCACATGGGGCTGACAACCCCACCCAGTAAGAAAATAAACATATTCTGTCTTAAAATCTGGCAGTAGATAAAACGACCTTGTTCCACCAGGGGGTACATCAACGAAGAATATGTATACGTATAAAAATTATGTTACGATATTTATAAATATATACTTTTCTGTAACACTTATAAATTTTCTCTATCGAATAAAAATAAAAACTAAGTAGGCTTCATAAAATGTCTAAATTTTATGACTGCGTAATATCTCATCTTATTTATTGATAAAATTAATAGTTATCTACTCCTATAAAAATTTTTATGTAATAATATGTATCACTTATGTACAAAAAGATGAAGAATTTTTTTATGCATGCAATCAATCAACTGATCCATATAAGTTTTTTTTTAAATTTCAGTTTGTAATGTTCAAGAAAAGCTATTAATACCCTACGAAAAAAATTATTATATAAAAGGAGGCAATTCGGGACTTAGTTAATGGGACCAAAGTTATGAGGTTAATTAATCAATTAACACGGTCAATTAACCCATAAAACGAATTCCATCTAATGGATGGGAAATATTTTAATCATGATCGATTTAATATCATAAAATAAATCTAATGCATTTTTTTTCAAGGGAAAATGTTTGAATATTTGACTTGATAAAATATATCTCTAAAAGACTTTTTGAAACTTTTTTATAGCTACTCAAAACACTTTCGGTTTTTTATTCAGGCAGTTATGAGTGAGAAAAAAGAAATAATGAAAATAAGAGTTTTTACTTTATTTTTTGCAAGTCAAGTAGAAACTTTAAAAAAAAAAAAAGAAGGGTAATGAATGTTTTTAATTTATTGATAAATTGAAATGCGAAAAAAATTACAGAAATTAAAAAAAAATAATATAAAAGCTTCATTTTGTATGATCATATTTCGTATATATATATATATATACGAAACGAATTTACAGATACTTAAATAGATTTTGATGAATAAGAAAATTAAAAAACGTCGACTTAGCTATTATTCATAAATGCGTTATTTAAAATAGATACAATATTTTACTCAATTCAGAACGGAAATATAGAGTTATATAATAATAGATTTTAAATATCGTGATTTTATTAAGTAAGATAATTGAAAATTGTATAGTAGCAATTAGAAATCGCATATAATGTAATATAATAGCTAAATATTTCGGGTAAAACTTTGAAATAAATATACATTTTTTTAATAATTTAGTTTAATTGAAATAGGTGTTATATTCTGATCGTTTATTCAAAAAAGAATGGCTTTTCGCATAAATAGTAACGTTTGCTATAAATAGTAAATTTTCATTTTCAATAACAGAAATGCAATATTAGAAAAGAACATTGTCTGTAAAATATTTTTTTTTCTAATGCAGCTGGCAAACACTTAGACACTTGTCTTGGATGCCTTAAGGCAAGCGCTGCACAGACGTTACTCACTTTGCACTACCCAGGGGGCGCGTGTAACTTGAAGATAAGCCACGGAGTAACAATTACACGCGGTAACGCTCTACGATCACATTAGACCGGGACCTACGGTTTAAAGTGGATTCCGAACCACTACGAACATCCATGGCACTGCCGGGACTTGAACCCGAAACCTGTGGTACCGAGCGCCAGCCACTCGGCCATTCAGGCCCTTGTCTGTAAAATATATAAATGCGTATTTTTCACACATTAAGTATGCTACTTTAGCAATTTTATGATACTTTAAAATGAAAAATAAATTAAAGAAACTTTTATTGAAGTTGTAATTTAATTTCTAAATTAAAATAGGGTTTCAACTACTTAGAATAGGTACGAATATTTCTAGTACGTCGCTTCTTAGCGTTTCTTCAAATTTGAACAAAAGCTCTTGGAAAAAACAACCAATTCCTTTTAATCGAATCCAAACGACAGGCTTTCAAACTTGCAGATTTATCATATTTATTCCCATGTAAATACGAAAATTATTCGATTTGGTTGTATTGGTAGATTATTGGGCTTTCCCAGTTCGGAAACCTATCAGGATCATGCATCAGGATTTAAAAAAAATATATGAATAGCTCTAATAAAAAAACAGCATAGGAATATGCTTACTTGCTATTTATTAATAATAAACATTTTGACATAAGGTCGTTCACCAATACAAGTATATTGCAGAGCATGGGAAAAAAAGAAATGGAAATACTAATCTCCCTGGCACTACAGCCTACATTGCGCCATATCTTGGTCTAGTGTGGACTGTAGTGCTACATATTGTTGCTGTTCGCCTACATACTGGCATATTCCGAAAAAGGAGTTGTTGTCTTTTTACGGGTAGGGTTGTCAGCCCTACACCCAAAAGCTTTACGCTTAAAGTTCTGCAATCACATTAGACCGGGACCTATGATTTAGATTGGATTCCGAACCACTACAAGCCTCCATGGCAGCTTCTGGAGTCGGATCCGAAACCTGCAGCACCGAGCGCTAGTCACCCTGCCATCAGGTCCCTAAACGGAAATATTAAATAAGCGAATTATTATAGAAAAGTACTACTACTACAACTACATCATACCACACCGCTGTGCCTAGAACTGAGTTAACTCTATACAGTTTGGGAAGGATGTGGGTGAGAAGTGTGATTATCGTTTGTGACGTTCTACTTAGGAGATTGGGACCTAAGGTTTAAAGTGTATTCCGAAACCACTACAAACATCCATGGTACCGCCGGGACTCGAACCTGAAACCTGTGGCGCCAAAGCACAAGACACTCGGCCACTTCAGCCCCCATTATAGAAATTTAAGAAGTGGTTGTTATGATAACACAAGATTAATAGATATGTTATGTAATAAATGAATTTATTAGTTGTAGGTTCGGAAACCTTTAAAAGTTATTATTTTTATTATATATATATATATATATATATATATAATGTTTTCTAGTTAAAGGGATACAACTAACCGAAAAATAGTTTTGTTCGAAAGAAAAATGTGTAGTTTAAAAGAAGTATTAATAAAATTGGAACCTACTCCGCAAATATTTTTATTGTTCTTACAACTTACTACTGAAGTCCCTTGCCAAAAGAGTTCTCGAGAGAGATAAGTTTATAATTGTTTTATCTCTAATCGACAGGTCGTTACTTCTTATCAATAAAATTATCAACTCTGGGAGAAAAAGAACAAAGCCGGCTCGCATCTAACGAGGTGTAGAAAAAAAATGGCCCTTTTAAATTAAAGGAAAAAACAGATAACAAAAAAAATTGATAAATGGAGAGACAATTTAAACGGTTTTTCTCACACTGTATACTTTTTGGGAAAGAAAGACTTTAAAAACTTTATTTTGTTTTTAAGCCTTTGTTCAATTGATGCAGTTTTTTGTTTCTTCTATTTTTTTTCCAGGCCCAGAGGGAATAGGTAAATCTCATCATCAATAAATGGATACGCAACTTAAATTCCTTCTATCTCTCGAATTTCAAAAACAGAAAAAAAAATGTCCTTTAATTTATGTATATTTTTTGTTTTTAATGATCAAGGAAAATTTGTGCTTTTTTTGTATTTAAAGAATACCTAATTTAGTGAATGTAATTGATGGTAAACAATATATTTGAAATCTTAATTGAAGGACAATAAAAGCATAATTTTTAAATAATTCCGAAAAAAATATTTATTAAACCATATTTTAGCATTCATTAAATTACAAGAAAATGTTACTTTAATAGATTTCATGAATAAGAAAATTAAAAAGTTGACGTAGCTATTATTCAAGAATGCTTTATTTAAAAATGTAATATTTTGGTATATATAATACGTAATTTAATGAATGTAATTCATAGTAAAATATTAATTTAGGTTCTTAAATCTTAATGGTAAAAATCTTAATTTAGGACACTAGAAGTACAATTTTTAAGCAATTCCGATAAAAAGAGTTATTAAACCGTATTTTAGAATTAATTAAATTACAAGAAAATATTCATGTATTCTTTATCTAAACTATAATGATGACAAATTTTCAGAAAATGAGAAAGAAAAAAAAATAGCATAGATAATAAGAAGATATTTATAAATATGTGCTAAATTGGCATTGCGCCAACTGTAATGTTTCTATTCTGAAACTACTAACTTGGAAGTGCGCCAAACTGTGACGTTTCAGTAGGGTATCATGGGATGACAGAAGTCTTTCCTCTAATACAGGGGTCTCCAAACTAAGGCCCGCGGGCCAAATCCGGCCCGCGACAGCGAATAGCTTATTGTTGCTGTAATAAGTTGGATAAAAAAACACAGAATGATAATAACTCGGTTTTATTGACTTGCTAGGTAAAGCTTAATGACAAGCATAATACGCAGAAAATTTAACTTAAGCATAACAGCTAACCAACAATTGAAATGAATCCCACTAACAATATAAACTAGTGAATATACGTCGGTAATTATACCTACCTATTTCTGCTTTTAATCACTAGATGTCGTCAAGTGTCACGGTCGTATCGATACACACTTGAATCAGCGTAGTTAGTAAGCGTATGCTCGCTCAGAGCGCGTACTCTGTGACTGATCTAGAAATTATAGACAATGGCAGAAAAATGAAAACGGTTTTGGCCCTTGGTAATCACTGGAGTAAACAGTATGGCCCGAAGGCTGGAAAGTTTGGAGACCCCTGCTCTAATACATTCAGGTGCCTCTTACTGACAGAAGACTTTCGAAATAACCTATCGCGTGCCAAATACGAGCTCTTTTTTAAATATTTGAACAATATTAAAATGGATTTTTGAATGACTTCAAACCTGTTGTTGTTGTTGTTTCTTTGACCAAAATGGACTCATGATTGAAGGGGAAGGAAGCAGCTTTAAATGACTTTTGCAAACCTATATAGAAGACGAGTAAATAAAAATCCATGGCACCGCCGATTCGAACCCGTTTTAATCACCGAGCGCCATTTATGACACTCGGCCATTAAACCTATAGCGAGTAAATAAAAAGATAGTTGTTTTAATATGATATTTATGTAACGTTAAACACGTCAAGGCCCCAACTGATAAACAAATAAAAACAATCGAAAAATACCTTCAAAGTCAATTATTTTCGAACAAATTTTCTCAAAAAAATTTAAATGAATTACGATCCATCATTTTTAAAAAAAAATACAGATAGATTAAATAAAATAATAGAAAATTTTACTGAAAAAGGATAATTGCATTTCAAATGAATTTTTGGGACTTTTATTTATTTTAGGATATTTATTAATGTGAATATACCAGAAATTTATTATCTACTAAACAAAATTGCTGACTATGTTATATAAAAAATGATATTTCGGTAAACAAATGAATAAAAATTTTCATGCGAAAAGTTAAATTTGTTAATTATGTTTACACTAGTTAAAACTAATGATGTAAAATATTATAAAAGTGACAGTTTTTTTAAGAATATGAAAAGTTTTATTTTCACTGCGATAACAATTTCCTATAATGTACATCTTATGGTTATATACTAAAAAATATTATAGACAATGTAAAAATATTTTTAATTTTAATTTTTTTTTTAATTAGATCTAGGTGTTTAAAACTTAATATTATGAAAAGATACTTTGCAAAATAACATGCTGACGTACAGTTTATTCTGCAACGAACTGGTGATTTTTAACATAAAATAGCAAGATTATGGTTATTAAAGTTACTCTTGCCTGAGATTGATGTGTGAGAAATGAGAATTTTTCTCTTTTGATAACTTCTTTCATGTGAATAAAAATGTATCTCATAGAGAGCAATTCAACACATTAATTTTTGGAACTATAACAGACAATTCACATACTGTTCTATCCAGTAGAATATTTTTATTCAGTTTTATTTTCGCTGCGATAAAAATTTCCCATAATGTACATCGTAGGCTTATATACTAAACATATTACAGTCTGTGTAATATGTAAAAATATTTTTTAAATTAGATATAGGTGTTTAAAACTTAATATTATGAAAATATACTTGCTAAAATAACATGCTGCCGTACATTTTATCCCTGAAAGAATGTATTTTAACATGAAATAGAAAGTAAAAGATTATGGTTATTAGACTTATTCTTGCATGAGATAAATGCGCGGAATGACAAGTTTTGTTAGAACTTTTTCCTTGTGAATCCAAATGCATCTCATACTATAAGAGAGCTGCAACATATTAATTCTTGGAACTATGGCAGGCAATTCACATAGAGTTCTATCCAATTGGAATGTCCTTGAACCCACTTTTGTAGAAGATACAGTTAATTAAAGTCGATACGTTAAAATATCGACAGCTAAAAATTCATAATTTGTAGCTGTCCTATACGTCATGGCGACTTTTTCATATAAAATTGAGTCTTCTGCGAGACCTCATGGTGGACTTTTTCCTTACCTGGAGGAATATTTTGAATATTGTTTCAATGAAATAATCATCTGAATGAATCACTAAGACTATAGGAAACTTCTCGTTGTTCGCTTCATTTGATTAATGGAAAATTTTAGCTGAATATAGATACACACTAAATTTTGACATTACTGACTGATTTAGAATTTTTTGAATCACACTATGGTTGATTGTTTCCTAGGGAGCAATTTTGAGGATGCATTAGACTGACAAAATTCGAAGATGCATGTGAAATGAGATTTAACTTCGTTGCTAATGATTTCCAACAATTTTTAAATGCTGGACAGATTTTGTAATTATAGCGCCATCTGTTGGTGACACTTAAAACTAATTCAAGGAAATATACTAAAAAAAAATAATAATTCACACATTAATCTTCTATTAGAACAATTTCAATAAATGCCATAATTTTCTTGCTATTATATTTTAAAAACAGTTAGTCTTTTTTAGCACACTGTATAAATTTCTATGCATTCATTTTAGAAAATTTTATGAAAAAAATATAATTACTTAAAATTATCTATTACAATTATTTAGTTGATAATTATTTCTTTCATCTTTTATGCTCTTAAAAATTAAAATGTGCAAATCTCCGCGATAATCAATTTGAACTAGAGAAAATCAATTCAAAAGTGAGTGTTGCTCTCAAATAAACGTACACAAAAATAAAGTATAATAATAATAAAGTAAAAAAATAAAGTACAATAATAAAGTACAGTAATACAGTAACAAAATAAAATACAATAATAAAGTAACAAAATAAAGTATAATAATAAAGTAACGAAATAAATTAAAATATCATATAAAGCAGCACGAGAATCGATGTCATATTTACATTAAAACAATAAATACAAAGAACAGTCCTTAAAAAGGGGCCAATGGGAAATGGCAAGACTATAAAAATGGAGATTCTCTTTAAAATATCTCCAAAAAATGAAAATACTTGATATTTTAAAATACACTTATCTATATTCAGCTAAAAGTTTCCATTAATCAAATGAAGCGGAACAACGAAAGTTTCTCCAAATAAGTCCACATTTTTTTTTTTTTTTTTAAATTCCAGAATTTAGTAGATTGAATTCAGTCATGCAACCAGTTGCACACCAGAATTTTCAATTCCGACATAATTTAAATCCAGGTGGATCTTCCCGAAGGCAGAGTTAAGAGGCGATTGCAGGAAAAATATTTAATATTGCTTCCCATGCATGGTAATGCGAGCGAGTCCTGGGATACCTTCGTGTCATTTTGCTTGGTGAAGCGGATGATGGAAAACGCTTTACGCCATCGATAAAATACCACGCCTTGGCGATTTATTTTACGTTTTATAAAGTTGGTCGACAGAACCACTCGAGAATCGATGCGGCTTGCTCGAAATTGTGGTGTAGAAAAGGGGGTGATTAGAAATTAAATGCTTGAAAATTTAGGTCTGTTTCCTACTAGATGCTGTAATTCATTATTTGATTCATTGGGATAAAAAGATGGCAGATAAATTTAAGCCAAGATTGCTTGGGTGAGCCTTACATCGGATATTTATATTACAAACTGATATATGTATGTGAATGTCTCGTAACTGTTTGGATGTGCATATCAACTTTTATAATGTAATTTTTCTTTTAACTTTTTGGATGTTTCTTAAAACCATAGTGCAGTCGCTTTAACAGGAAATGAATCCTTAAAAATGAATAAAAACACTAAATAACTTTTCTCGACAAAAGCTTTCAATCTACACCAATAATCTTGCACCAATAATCCCGTTTAAGGTTTCTTTTGTCTGGTCGGACTGTTTCCTCCTTTAAATAATAATGGGAGCAAATTGAACCCTGATAATTACAGTGACTGAGACTCTGTACCGTTACAACGATCAAATGAGTGGCGAACATTTTTCTTTTCCTAAATCTTTTTACATCTTGGTTAATCACGGCACGATACCATGAATATTCAGTGGTCATTGCTTGAGAAAGTTGCGATTGATTGAGTTGATCAATAATTTGCTAGGTAGCAGTTGCTCATAGCTAATTATCTTCATATTCGAATTTGGATAACCTTCCCTTTAATTCTATAATCTTTCTTTTTGAAATATACATTTATTTTCTTGTTGCCACCATCGAATAGTTTTTCGCTAAATCCTTTCTAATAGCATCTTCAGCAATAACACTCATTAAATATTTAACAATTTTCGGCGCTTGTGGTAAACTTTGAACCTGAAATAGGATTGGTTGGCGTATAAAAGATGAAGGATTTCAGAGCAGTATCGTCTTGATGTTGAATTTCTGTTGTAGTGGAATGGATAGTACTTTGGGAATGGTGATGATTAGCAGAAATAATTTGCATTTGAAAACTAATGTTAAAATTTGGCTGTTACAGATTGATTTTGTTGTTGTTGTTGCAAGTTAGAAGAGTTATTTCGTGGCCTTTCAATAGTTTGAGGTTGTTGTAAATTGTCCATTTGGTGTATACAAGTATTTGATTTATAACATTTGGAGATTTTTGTTGGATATTTGTGGTAATGTTTGAGAATGCTGCTAATTACCAGGTATATTCTGGGTGTGTTGCACAGTGGTAACTCCCGAAGACATGTTTTCCTTATTTTCTATCAATTTATTATTTGGTTTTTCCGATTCTGAGAAAGTCGTCTCCTCATAACTGCTACTCTTGTGGAGTTTGATATTTTTAACCAGTATTTTATATTCAGATTAGCTTAGTAAAAAAATCAATAACAAGGCTTTTTGAAAAGGGGAGACATGATAATGTCCCGATGATTTACATGATAGTTAGCTTTCATAGTAAGTACTCTTAAGGGAGGTTATCTGACTTTATTCATACATTGAAGGTATATTTATCTTTTTTTCTCTGTCATAAAGCGTGTATGTCATTAGATGTTCATGTACTATCGAGATTTCTGAACCTGCTTCTATAACTCCAATCAAAATTACATTTCTACATTTGACTTATATGGTTTTCAAATCATCTACGTTAAACTGAGTGTATACCAATTTGGAATACAAATTCTGGAATTGTATTCCATACCAATACTATAATAATAATACTGGAATACAAATTCCAACAGTTAGCATCTTTGGTTCACTGTCATTTGTGGTGACAGAAGCATGAAAATTATTTTGCGAAGTAACAGGAATATTCCTGATTATTCTTCATACGAAACTGGGAGCTACGTTCTTAATTTTCACAAGTAAAACAACTTAAAGTTACCTGACCGAATCAATATTTTGACGATATTGATTTCGCTTTAGCAAGTTATGAGAAAAAAATAATTAGCCCTTTCTTTAATAGTCAGTCTAAAGATGAAGTACGAGGTCGAACTCTTTCAGAAATATTTCCTTTTGAAATAACTCCATACAATTTCGTTTTTGCACTGCGAATGCTATCGTATTCATCCAATTTGTCTGCTAACTTCGTTGATAGAATAAATTTTGGCCATTCACCTAACAAATGCTGTCTCCCGTCAGATAGTACCCTTTTCTTAAATTGATCTATCATGAATAGGTTTTTTAAACTTTCAAAGTCTTTGATATCCAGCCCTTCTACCTATTCTTCAAAATGTCTCGTTATTTCACAACAAAAGTTCCTTCAAGAATTTTCAGCCATCTTTTGATGCGTCACAATTTTTTTTCTAAAGCTTTCAGGATTCAATTTAAATCTTTTTAGTAAAATTGTCTGAATATACCCATAATCTTCTTAATCCAAAACTTACCCCCTTATCTTGTCTCCTCCCCCCCAAATGTTTTTTCTTCAGATACTCTATCGATTAACTAAACAGTTTCTATAATAAGGTATGAAAAAACATGATATCCAGTCTTTGATATCTATTTAGGCTATTGGATCTTGTTTATCAAATAAGGATAGAAAAATTGCAATGTCCTCTTCTATTGAGTTGAATTTAGATATTAGTTTAATTAATTCGAAATAATGCTGTTCACTGCTACTAGAAACAGTTGCCAATGATGATTGAGAATCAAATTCGACCCTAAATTCCCTCTGTTCTGTTTGTTGTTCTAATGCCTTTTGTACCCATTATTCCTTAGTCTGCTGTTAATAATTATCTCTAGCAGTCCTTTTACGAAGTCTGAATCTTCTTCAAATGCTTCGCTCTTGGTCATAATGATTTTAACTGTATCATTTTTAATTCAGATGTTACGCTCACTCTCAATGCATCAGCCAATTTACATAAATCGTCCTTTCTGCCTTTTCTTAAGAATAATATGGTGCTTAGAAAAGTTATGAAAATTTATATAAATTTACTTTTTGGCCGTAAAAATATCTGCTGATGGTGATTCCCATAAATAAAATTATCAATTCACTTCTAACATAAAAATTACTCGGTATGCATTATATATATATATATAAATATTATTAACAATAATGATAGCATATAAGTAGCATGTTATAAGAGCATATAAAAAATTCCAAATTTAATAATGCATCGATAACAAAATACACATACAAAAATAACATATAATACAAATAAGGACACAATATAAAAATACACAATTCTGTGAACTTTAAAACACTAGCCTATTTTTTTTTTTTTTCTAGTGAGAAATTCATCCTGTTTCCCTACAGAACCAAATTCTTTTCCGACGCGAAGTTAAAATTGTTCGTGGATAGAACAAAATAAATTTTAAAACAACATATTTAACATTAAATTAACATAAAATGTAGGACCATGCATTTATAAGAAGAAAAATGCGTTCTCACCCGTATATTCTTAATCCTACCAGCATCCGATGAATGTTGTGAAATCAATGACTTCAGGCCGCTCTGGATCTCAATTCCCGAGTTGACAAACATGTTGCTTGTACACCCTTGTATGATTGTACAATATATCATGCAATAATACGACCATTTTAACGACATTCATCGTGTGGAATAGTGTGACGGCGTTTGCTACACATCAAATTATCAGTCCGGAAATCATTGCTGAACGGCCCTTAATACTGCAGCAGAAACAAACATGCCTCCAGTTATTCATTGATGAATATGAAAGAATTGTTGACATTACGACATCCTCTTAGATGGTAGTTTCCATTTGTCATCATCATACTGTTCAAGACACGGAATGGATATTAAAGGGTGCCATTACATATCTGCTATCTATGGTTTGCATGATAGGTATTTTAGACAGCTGTCTTAAATTTCTGTCGTTGAGATCTATGGCTATGGAAATGTGAGTGTGTGGCTGTGCAGGCCTTGAGGATTGTGTTAATTTCAAGACCTTCGTCAGGCTATATTTCAACAGGAAAATACACTGCCGTATGTTTCCCATTATGCCTCCTTTCCTCTATACAGAGGAAAGTCAAGGCATAATGGGAAACGTCCAGTACGTTCTCCAAATCTATCATCTACTGAGAACATTAGGCCGATAGTTGCTAAAAAACGGCATATCACCATTTACTAAGAAGTAGGATTAAAAATTTCTGGAAAAGAATTAAAGCAGTATAGAATATCTGTTCCGGGTACTGATTTCCATATTTTTTTGTACCATAAAATAACCTGAAAATCTAATCTTCTTATATGCGTACAAAAAATGTGATTATGTTAATTGCTTTACTTCCTAGTGTAGCATTTTTAATTATCATCACTGCATGTATAATTTTATTACTATTAAAACAGAAATGATAAACCTTAAACAGTTTCAAATAAGATTTATATTGATTATTTATTTTGTAAAAGGGGTAAACATCAATAAATTGAATGCTAAAAACAGCGGATATTGTTAGGATTTTTGTTTCTATTCGTCCGTTGTCATTAATCATCACTTTGTAAAAAAGCAAAAAGCATGATAAGAAAGCGATGTTTGGTTACGCAAAGAATTATGGCAATATCCATGGCAAAATAAGTAATCTTTTCCTCATATAGAAGAATCGAAGAATCGATGCATCAAAAGAATGTAAACAAATTGTACTGATAAACATGTTCTATACTTAATTATTATAAACGAGAATTATTAAAAAAAAGTGAATTATCTGAAATTATACTTAATTGAATAATAAAAAGCACATTGTAATTATGCAAATAATATTTTTAAACACACATTTTTTTATTTTATTTGAGTACAAATATAATTCTATTAAATGTAAAATGAATGACATTTGCAAAAAAGTAAAATATTTTAAATAAAGTATTTTAAACAATTGAGTTCAGAATTGTAATAATACTGCATTGTAATTAATTATGTTGACAATTCCATATGTGGATAAGATTAACATCGTTAAAAGATTTTAGTAATGCATTTTCTGATGATAAAGATTAATATTTTTAACGTTGTAGTTTTTAATTTTATTGATATATAAAAATTCATTTTCAAGTTTAGAATCATCTCAAGTTAAATGTTCAAACACGGATATTTTTATTAAATTACAATGACATCTAAGAACTCATATATAAAAATGTCTAAATAAACAAAAATTATATTATAAAAAATGAAATGTACTGAAATTTTTGTGTTTACATAAATGATACCAAACAAGTAGATAATATATTTTGCTGTATATAAATGCATCTTCAAAAAGTTGTCTATATGAGATAGAAACAAAACCTTTTGTTTTTTAACAAATTTTTGATTGAAATGTTTGTTGCTGATTTTAAAATGAGAAAAAAAATTAACTTTTTTATTATTATTTAATTAAGTATAATTACAGAGATCAGATAATTTCCGTTTTTTGGATAATTCCCGTTTATAACAATTAAGTATAGAACATGTTTGGCAGTAAAATTTGCTTACATTCTTTTGATATATCGATCCTATTGTTTAATAAAACTAGTTTTTAATTGTGTTTTAATTAATTATCTTATATAGAGCATCTATTCTTGTATTTTAAAATTAAAACTTGTCATTTTCGTGGAAATATAATTTTTTCTCGAAATTTCGTGGAAAAGTAATATTTGCAACCAATCTGTTTGATATATTTATTTAAAACAGATTAGCTGCAAATACGTTTTAAAAATTTTAATCACATTCTTTCTGATACTTATAAAGAATTAAAAAGCTCTTTTGCACAGATTTTTCAACGAAACGATATTAATTATTTGTTTAATGTTAAGGCGAAACCAATTGAAGTCTTATTCTATTTTTAAATAAAGAGTAATGTTTTCTTTATAATAATAATAATAAATTAATGTTTTTTAATCTTGATTTGATAAGGATTTACATGTTTAAGGAAACCTTTGCGGATTTACAATTGTAGAGTGCAGCCAGATTGTAACTAAGTGTGGGTGGGTGGAAATACTTAAAGCACAAGTTCGGGAGCTCACAGCTTTATTGACACACGCACAAACACCACACATGTACAATTTCAACACACACAACAATATTTAACACTTTAAAGATATTTAATTATAGATAAAGCCGAAAACCCGATACTCGGCTACGCGCAAGGTGCATGACTCTCTGGGTGAGAGTCTGTAGACTAACTGACCGTTTCTTTTGAACGCCATAGGGAGCACTCTTGTCAGTGAGTAGGAGGAAGCATGGGTACATACCTTTAATTATTTTTACTTTTTTACTTTAACTATTTTTGGTTGCTTAGTTTTATTTAATAAACTTCAAACACATACTTTCAATAGAGAATCGTTTTATTCTTACCAATTTCAAGATTTCAACCATTAAATCATAAAAAGGCCATTTCAACAAAGTACAAATAAAAATAATTCATAATAATTATATTTTTTAATATCAATTCATTAATTTATATCATTTATTGAAACAATTATTTTTCACGACGGAAAAGAAAAAATACATAATATAAAAATTATGACTTTTATATGCTATTCCTTATTGCGCTTATAATGTTGCTGTAAAGTTTATACTAATGTATTAAAGCAAAATTACTATGAAATGTGTAAAAATGTATAAAGCGTATTGTAAAAAAAACTTTTTGTTACAAGATCATTCATGAAAATTTCCCTGTAGCAAAGCACTGATTGAGCAAAACCACAAGATCATTTTATTCTTATTTAGACCTGATCAATATCTCACAGCTGGTGATTTAACTTTTTTTTTTATTTATTATTCTTTCAGAACCTTTACAGTAAAGAAAAGTTACATTTTTTTATACCCGTACACACCAGTTCATAAAATGACAAAACCTTTTCGCTTTCATTTTTGAATATATTTCGAGAGCTGTTTAAATGGTCTTTTAGTGGCTTATTTAAACTCTTCTCCATAAATTATTCAATGAGAAAGATCTTACAATCGGCTGCTCCGACTTATTGAAGAATAAGAGGTTTGCAATGTTCAATGTGTAGATAAAAATAATATGTGGGGTTAAAAAAAGATAACAATGCTCCTTCAAAGTTTTCATTAAAACACAGCGTATGTAATAAAAAAACAAAAAATGACGCAAAATGACAAATTTAAAGTAGATATTTGGAATTAAAATACACTGTTGGGAAATGAAATCCCATTACCAAGAATAAATATTAGAGGAATGAAATTTAGACAAAGCATTTGTCTGGATAACATATTTCTTTATTTAAAATTTTAAGGTCAGAGTTTAAAATATGCGATAAAAGTGCTATTACAAATATGCAAAAGGGGCAATCGCTGTAATCCCTACGATTTTTAATGCAAGCATGCAAACGCGCATAAATTGTGTCATACGGGTGCCGCATGTTATTTTTTGGGATGTTGTTCCTTGCCTGTTGCATTTTCAGTCAAATCAATCCCACTATTCAGTCCCACTTATGGTAGGTCCCACTATCGATGGATTCCCAATCCCACTTGTGTTGGGTCCCACTATCGATGGATTCCCAATCCCACTTGTGGTGCGTCCCACTATTGATGGATTCCCTATCCCACTTGTTTTGGGTCCCACAATCGATGGATTCCCACTTGTGGTGGGTCCCACTATCGATGGGTTTCCAATCCCACTATATGGTAATCGTACAAACCAAGGCAACATGTCAAAACTCTATAAAACACGTTAGGTGAGAGCATTATTATGTTGGAAAACGATACCTGGAAAAGCGATCAAAATGGCAGCGAAACCGATTTAATGACCAATCTGACGTACAAATTTGCTGTCAAAGTGCGTGGGATTACTACGAGAGTTCTCCTGTTATCGCAGGAAATTGCTCTCTCGTATCAATGCCCTTGGTGACGGTTTAGGGTGTATTGGTCCCAATAGGTCATATGACCTACTTGTGGTGAGTCCTACTACCGATGGATTCTAATCTCACTATCTGGTAAGCGCACAAACCACGGCATCATGGCAACACTCTATAAAACACGTTAAGGGAAAGCATTATCATGTCGGAAAACGCCGCCTGGAATAGCGATCAAAAATGGCAACAAAACCAGTTTAATTACCAGTCTGACGTACAAATTTGCTGTCAAAGTGCGTGGGATTGCTACGTCGGCTTACACGGCCACCACTGGCATCAAGGAAGAAAGGGCTGTTATCTGAGAACATAACAAATCTCCACTGAACCTTTCAATGAGTTCTGGCTTGACACAACTGCAGTTTCAAATGAAGGTGATGTGGTAAGAACGTTACACAGCCTCTGTTTTTGAGCTGTCCCACAGATAATAGATGTGATAAAATTTGCTGCGTCACTTTTGTGCTAACAAAAAATGTAGATGATGCGCTACAACATGCTATGAATACTGCAATAATCCTCTCAGTAATGGCCCGTATGAGGCCGGATTCCTGTCTTCTTGTGAAAGAGACTTCCCATGATTACAGTTGCCAGAAATTATTAAAATGGAACCATCCCTATCAAATATTTCTGCAATATTGCTAACGAAAATCCAGGTTCTTGTAGCGCTATAACGCAGCCTCTTTCAAACTAAATAAGCTGCTGACACTGCCTTCTTCGTCACCTTAAAAGCTTTCTGAACTTCGTCTTCTTAACTCAAATTAATTCACAACGCCCCATTCTCAATATCAATAACCATCACGATGTTTACATCGTGTATTTAAAGTTAAGTGGTATTTTTATGGTCCTAGTAGGAATATTAGCGTCATTCTTATTTGTCTAGAGCGAAATTTAAAGAGACGCCGCCTTTCAGATATGCAAATGCGCTTTCCAACTTTGTTTGTCTAGTAGAATTCGTTCTTGGTGTTAGGAGCGGGGTGCTTGGAGTTTATTTTCCGCTAGCGTATATATATATTTCCCATCTTGTTATTGTATATTTTGTGTAACTTTTTGTGTTTTTATCTGCCAATGCGGTTATTTCCGTTGAACTTTATGATATTTGAGTTTATATAATGAGTTACAGTTTCATTGTTACAGCTCATGCGCTCTTCTGATCATGAAAAAATTCTTTCTTACTTTTTTGAGCTGCTTGAATATGAGGTTCTACAGGGTTTTTTAGTATGAATTCTTTTCTGGTTTTGAAATACAACTTGTATGTAGCAAATACAGGTAGTGATTTTAGTTGTGCAGAATTGTCGTATTTATAGTTTACTCTTTGTCAGCACACGTATGGCTTTTGTGTTTTATTCTCCCTCTCTCTTTATATATATATATATATATATATATATATACTCAGGAGCCAAAACATTATTACCACCCCTACATTTTGCAATGAACTCGCCTGGATGACGTAGAAGGCACGTGATCAGGTGGAAGTGGTATTTAACTGCTGCTGGAGAGTCTGAAAAATCATTCTTTCACTTACTTCTGTGGGTGATGGGAAAGGCTGCAGATCTAAGCAACTTTGATAGAGGACAGATTGTAATGGCTCGAAGGCTCGGAACAAGTATTTCCGAAACTGCACGACTCGTGGGTTGTTCGCGATCTACAGTTGTTAGTACTTATGCAAAGTGGATGAATGACGGTGAAACCAGCAGTAGACGACATGGTGTTGGACATCCACACGATATCAAAGAAAAAGGTCGTCGGAGACTGTCTCGCATGGTGAAGCAAAACCGGTGTCAGACGGTGTCTCAGCTGACAGCCCAATACAATGCAGGGCCAAGTAGAATAGTATTGGAGCACACAGTTCAGCAGACACTGTTGGATATGGGACTACGCAGCAAACGTCCCACTCGTGTGCCTTTGCTGACCAAGCGTCATCGCCAACTGCGCCTGCGCTGGACCCGGAAACATCGTGACTGGTCCATCGATCAGTGGGAGAGAGTTGCCTGGTCAGATGAATCACGGTTTGTCATTCATCACGCCGATGGCTGTGTCAGGATACGCCGTCTTCCAGGCGAACAGTTGCTCCCTCAATGTACAGTAGGTCATACACAGGCCAGTGGTGGCGGTATTATGCTTCGGGGGACGTTCTCTTGGGCGTCTCTGGGACCCGTGGTTGTGGTAGAGCAGACGATGAATGCTACAGGGTATCTGATCATCATTGCGGACCGGTTGCACCCTTACATAGCCTCTGTTTTCCCAGCTGGAAATGGAATGTTCCAACAGGACCATGCCCCTTGTCACAAGGCTAAAATTGTGTTGGAGTGGTTGCTGAATTCCAGTTAATGTCCTGGCCGCCTAACTCACCGGTTCTCAATCCGATAAAACACATTTGCGATGTCCTGGGACGGCAGCTCATGACCACCAATTCGTAATATCTCGGATTTGCGTGACCGCTGCTTAAACATCTGATACAATCTGTCTACGGCCATCTACCAAGGACTTGTGGCATCCATGCCAAGGCGGGTTGAAGCTGTGTTGCGCGCCAAAAGTGGGCCAACTCGTTATTGATAGGTGGTCATAATGTTTTGGCTCTTGAGTCTATATATACCAGTTGTACATAAATTTTCTTCTTACTAATGACATTTTATAGCTTTTAAACTGGACATGAAATAGACACGTGTTTTGAGTTTTTCTATAAACCAGTTCACTTTTGAAATATTTAATATCAATCGAATATATCTCATGGTAACTTGGAATGAGTAAAGTTACCATTCTGGATATACAAAAAGCTTTTAAACATATCTCGACTTATAGCCTACAATAGAAAATTATTAAACTTAAATATTCCATCTGCTCTGATCAAAATTACACAATCCTATTTCACCAATAGAATTGTTGTTTTTTGTAATAACTACATCTACTCCTTTAATAGAAAAACTCCTCAAAGCAGCTTCTACTTCTCTTTTCCATATTAATGACGTTAGTAAAGGTAACCGTTTATGCTTTTTTCTATTGGCCGATGACACAGGTCTATTCAGCTAAAATAAGAACAAGAAATTTATTTCCATTTCATTTAATAGAAACCCTTACTTCCTAAAGGATTGATTCACCAAATGAAAATTTTCATTTAATGTCACAAAAGTCTTACAGAAATATTTTGGTTCTCCAAAAATTGTTGGCGTGTTTTGTGTTTTAGCACAAGGGCTGGATTTAGATATGCAGCACAATGACGATGTGTAATATTTATTAATTAAATCTTTTAAAAGAGTGGAGATCTCATAAAGTAAATTAAAATTTGCTGTTTAAAATAACATGCTTATAATAACCTAATGAAAGGTATAAAAGCTCTGCGCTTCACACGTTTAAGGTTAAAATTTGAAAGTTATCCTTAGAAAGGATTATCTTTTTAGACTATCTTCAACCTTAGCAAAATGCAGAGAAAGTGACCTACATCTTGAAAGTGACCTACATCCTACATCTTGACCTCATCTCTACATTGAATCACAATCAGCTCTAACCAAAAGGGATTTAGAGCTACCAGCCGGAAATGAAGATGTATTGATCATTTATAAGAACTGGAGACAAAAAAAAATGTGTCACACACACAAGAACAGCAATTCCGTTTGGAATCAATCTTCATGATAATCTTTTTCCTAGGACACGTATTGCCGTGCACGTCAAACATGAGAATCAGAAAACTTATAATGTTACTCAAACAAAAAAACAAAACAAAAAAAAAAAACAATGAAATCAACAGCTTTAAGAAAAATGACAAAACTGTTTGGCAACATAATCAACAAATTAAAAGTAGAAAAGGTAAAATAATTATGTAATATATAAGGTACATTATGATAATGAATCGAAAAGGATGAAGTGTGTAATCTTGACGATGAAAGAAAAAATAAGCAGAGGACAAAAGAATGAAGCTAGAGATCAGTGGGCCACCCGGGCTCATAATATCCATACATCTAAAGGAGAAGAGTACTTGAGGTACTTTTCCAAATGAACAAGAACAACTTTTGTCTTACAAGAATCTTACAATCAAATTAAATGATGACCAAAATGAAAACGAAATACTTGATCACTATCTCAACTGGAATTCCCATTTTTATATAAATTTCAGAAGTACCACAAACACAGCTTTTTTCTCTACTTTTCAGAAATTCTACTATGAGCAGATCAAAGTTCAAGTATCAAGTTCTGCAAAAATATTTCAAATTTTTCATAGTGAATGAGGTGACTATATGTTTAGGTTATATAGTTGTTTAAAATACTATTTAAATGAGATAAAATGACTCATGTAAATTTGAAAGCGAGTTATTGTATGTAAACTACAAGATTTTAAATAATACATCCCCCCCTTTTATTTTAATTACTTTGAGAACAATGAATTTATGACAACATAAGTTTAACATTAATCTTAAAAAGTAACACATTATTTTATGTAATGCAAGTTAAACATTTTATTTAACAAGAATAAACTATTATAGCTCATCTACTTTATTTATATAATATTCATTCTTAGAACGATTCCATTTAATTTGATATTAATGAAATTTTGCATGCCTGCATCATCCAGTTTAAAATGATCATATTTTCCGGCCAAAAACAGTAATCGCTGGAACACCAGAGAGCACAACTGAATATTTGAATACAGCTTAAAATGAGGCCAAAAACGAAATTTAAATTTAAATCATAAATTTCATTCGAATTTGATTCCATTTTTTGTATCAGGGTGTCACATATAATTCACGTACAATATGAGCATATAGTTACAGAGCCAGTTGACAGAGGAATTGTGAGAGTGTAATTGGTCTAAAAGAATAGGTAGTCAAAACAAAGAATTGTTCGTTAATTGGCTTGGAGTGATTCCCCATTTAATGAAGTTGCCAGAAATGATTGAGCAATGGCAGAACAACGCTTTGGGAGAAATGGTTGAAATAAAACAGAACGCAGAGCCCAGCTATAAGTAGTTGATGAAAGACAAAATGAAAAGATCCATTTTAAATGGAAGACAAAATGTAGACTCGACTAGCTTTACAACTGCTCTTAAAGAGTATGATTTGTCACTGTTTAACGTTGCGACGTGTAACCAGCAAATTAGGAACCAGATTTGGGCCATTGACAAGCGTCATAGAATTTGTTTGAACTCATGGTGTCCCTTACATCTATTTCCCCTCACTTGCTTTCTCCGACAAGTTCGTCTGCAGTGTTGCTAGGATTATTCCACCTGAAATTTCAGGGATTGGAGTTGAATTTCAGTGATAAGTTTCACTTATAATTGAGCCCCAATAACCAGCGAAAATGTGTCTGAAGACGTCCAGGTAGCTTGGAATATTAACCTGACTGTCATTTACCACACAACTCAAAAAGCTGTAGTGGCATTTTCTTTGACAGCCAGATACATTTGATTGCCATTCAAAACGCGACAGTGCATCAACGATATTTTACTCCTCATTGTGCTGATCGTTCTTTTATCATCCTCTGGACGTACATTTCAAATGGTTTATTTCGTATAGGACTCAGCAATCGTTTCTACTGATTGTAACAGTGTTTTTTAAACTATTTCCTGGACAGTTAGAGCGACAGATCTCTATTCTATGAAGCTCATTTGAAGTTTGACAACTAGGTAACTCAGGCTTTCTAAAATCCACTCCTTATGAATTAGATAAGTGAAGAGAATTTGCTAAGAAATTCCACAAGAGGAATGCTCATCTGGGTCACCTCTAGTATTCATGCAAGCTAGCAGCTCAATGCTTTATTGATTGGTTCGAATAGGCAGCTGTATAAATTGAATTACTATATAATTTTAAATTACTAAATTCATTTAAATTTTAAATAAAATACCAATAATCAATTTTTCTATCGCATCTTTTGATTTTCTTCCCAATTCGGATTATTCTATTCAATGCGATATTATGTTTGTTATTAATATTTATTATATATTTTAATTACAGTTTCGTGTATAATTAAGAAAAATAAGTTTGAACAATAATAGAGTTATTTCATTATCCTGAACTTAAACCTGCTACTCGGACCTGGATGCTTACAATTTTTGTTGGTGATTTAAAGGCTAAAATAATGATTAAAATACAGAACTATTCACTTATTAAAAATTGCATTTTGTATTGACGTTTAACAAAAATCGAAAAGTAAGCCTGAATTTGGAACCAAGGAAATCATAATTATTAAATTACATGGTTATATCAGACTACTCAAACATTTATTTGCGGCAGAAAAAAAGTACAGAAAACTAAATAAAAAATCTCTTTTATTTCTTTCGCTTCTAAAATCTTTATAAAAAAAAAACTACATAAAAAATTTAATACAGTAAATAGGAAATCTTTTAGTCGATTGGAATTCTAAATTTTCCTTTCTCTCTATTTCTATATTTGTGTTTCTGTTGTTTGATTTTGCTTTGTTCGAATAAAAGCGGAAGTCATTTACGAATGAAAAATTTATTACAAACATAAAATGAAATGGGGGAACTTTAAACATTTTAAGAATTGATGTGCGATGTTATGTAAACTTTTTTTTATAGTATATAGGAATATACTGTTTTTCTAAAAATTAAATTTAGTAATATTTCACAAATTTTGAATTTTTTTAGTGTTTCATAAAATAAGATATTTCATGTATTATAAATCACTCTACTATATATATATTTTTTTCCTTGACAACTATTTAAATTAATAATTGATTATGCGTGTATTATTTAAAAATAATATTTTGTGTAAAACCTCTGAATTTATAATTATATTATAACTCAAAATCAACTGATATATCATGTTAGCCACTGTTTAATGCGGGAATGAAGGATCAATTCCAATTGAAGGAGTGCATTGCAGTCAACTGATTTGGAAAATGCATAGATTCTACAGAGATTGTGAATGATTTCCTTCTTTCTTTTTTGCTACTTTGATGTATCTTATTTATCTTTAACAATTCATCCTTGTCAATGAATGGCGTGGAAATCAAATGCCTCCTCACATAATGTTGGGATGACCATTTCATGTTTTAATATGTTTCTTTTGGAATTTTCTCATTCAAATTCCGGTATATATAAAAAGTTTGTCATTATTTTCTTCTTTTCGTCTCATCTTTTCAATTTTCAAACTCAAATGGTGATAAATACTGAAATGGCATAATACAAAATATATAATATAATTATAAATACCTCATAAATTATTAGATCATATATCAAATAGATCCTACACAAAACTTTAGTAATTTTTTTGTGGTAATTTAAATTCATAAATAGGGGAGTGCGATATCATTAACATATCAGGTTATCAATTCAAAATAACTGAAGCCAGTGAATTTTCAAAATTTCAAGTTTATATAATTTACATATACGTTAAAGTTTATGTAAGATATATATATCCAATTTTTTCTTTTAGTAATATTGGTTTTACTTTTACCGTAAAAAAGATCTTTTTTATGTTTCAATGTAGATTTTAAGGTTGATGGTTCATAACAAATTGAAAATCCATGAAATATTTCAAGGTATGGTCATCAAATATTTTCTTCAATCAAGAAATAACTCATCTTCATCATCATTGACGCAACAGCCCCATGGTGGGCCAAGGCCTATATGGGGCTGTTGCGTCAGATGACAGATTTCGAGATAGGAAATCGTAACCCTACCCCGTAAAAAGAAGTTACGGGCAACCCTACCCCTTAAAAAAAATCCGGTTCCGTCAGATCCGCCCGTAGGCCCCTTTCTAAAGTCCCAAAAGTCATGTTAGACCGAAACTTATGGTTTAAAGGGAACAGGAGTTAGAGAGGAACTACTACAAGCATCCATGGAACAGCCGAGACTCGAACCCGAAACATGAGGCACCTTTTTTCAGGTACTCGCCCACCAAGCCCTTAAGAAAGTAACTGCTTTATTTTTAAAAAAAAAAAAAACTACTGTAGTAAGGAAACTGCATTATATTAAAAACCCCACATGGGTTATTCATGAATTACAGAAATAAATTCCAAAATAAAGAAAAATAACACTTTCAAAGAACTTTATATTTAAATCATCAATAAAATTCATTAATAATATCGATTAATAAAATATAAGGAAATAAAAGTGTACTACTGTGACAGTTTGCGACAACATAAAGGAGATTCATCAATTCTTGACACGAAATGAGGCGTACATATTCATTTCGCTTAACAAAGCAGCACGAATTCCATCTGTTAAACAGCGGCCATCCTTTAGTGGGCATCGTAATGAATACCCTCGTCCGAGCGCTTCAAACAAGGTCTGATTACGAACTGCTGACAGAGTTTCCAAATGCAGATGAGATAGATTTTATGCGGGAGCAGCTCACTTGTTGGGTTCAACCTAATGCAATTATTCCTTTCTGTTCAGGTTGCACCGAATCAATAGGGATTGCCGTACATCATATCTGCCATAAAGGATTCATAGAATAATTTGAAAAGTCAGCTGGAATGTGGCAGTCGTTGTTTTCGCACAATAATTTTATGAATTGTAGTGAAAAATACACAATTCCTTCATTTCACAAATCAGTACATTAGTTTTCTTCAAGGAAGAATTTTTTTAGTAACAGAAAAAAAACAATTTAATATTTTGTTTGATTATATTTTATTTATTTTATATCAACAAATATTCAGCGAAGAAAATCATAAAATTAAAATACTTTTCTCCGCTACAACACTGGCATCTATACTTGTGATACAGTTAACCAAAAAAGCAAACAAAACCTATTGAGTTAATATTGTAAGACAATTAAATTATTACCCAACATTAGAGTTGCAAATGAGAATAATGAAGGATTATTTATTGAGAGAATAATAAGGAATAAAAAATGGGAATAATTAGAGATTATTTATTAATTATGAGAATAATAAAGGATTATTTATTATTTCTGAGAATAATAAAGGATTATTTATTATTTCTGAGAATAATTAAGGATTATTTATTAATTATGAGAATAATAATTAATTAAAAATGAGAATAATTAAGGAATGATTAAGAAAAGGAGAATAAGTATTGATTAATTTATGAGAATAATTAGGATTAAATAATAATTAAGGAAATGTGAATAATTTGTTTTTTTAATATTCAATTAAAAAATAGAATTAAAATACAGTACTGATTAGGAACATTAAATACTAATGTCCTAATACATTATTGACATTAGCATTTACATTTGTATAGATGGATTTCATTTTCCTGTTGTTTTTCTTTTGCATAAACTGCGCTAATTGTAGAGTGTATTGAGCATTTTCCGTTATAGCTAATTAAAAACACAGTACTGTAACTCAAAATACTCAAAAGTAATATACAGTACTACTTTATTAGAAAACAATATCTCTTTAACACAGCACACCTGAGGGTACACACACAATTTTAAGACAATTGTTTGAAAAATTTATTTTAAGACAATTGTGTTTATTCTAAAAATATATTGATTAATAATTAAGAATATGCGGTAAAGATATTTTTCTGTGTAACTGCTAAAAAAATATAAAAAATATTTTTTTAAAGTGATGGCAATCCTATATTGGCAAGACATCCTTTTACCCGTGTTATTACCGTATCTGCATTATTTTGTAGCCTCCTTATAGCGGAATCGAAATAGAAAAATTAAACTACAGTGCGAAAAATATCGATTAGAACATAGTGCTGATTAGGACATTAGCATTTACATTACTGACATTAGCATAATTAATAATATTGTGCATAACGTGTATACATGCACACATGCAACAATAGTAAATTATGAAAGAAAGCATTTCAGAAACTCAAGGAACATTGGTATTAAAATTTCTTACAAATGGAATTTGCTCAGCCTAATATTTGGCATCATATCTTGAATGAATTTTTGTAATCAATTTTCTTTTGGCTATAGTGACTTATAATTTGTAATGTTACAATATTTCAAAAAATATATATATTGTGGATTACAAAGTATGATCGATACAGACATACTACGAAATCTTTGTTTTATCACTGAAGGATTTCATATTTATACAGTATAATTAGTTAAAAAAATAATAAACGCATATATGTCAGTTTCCGTGAAGGAATATTTTTATTTAACATTTTAAAAAATAAAGGTTCATTGAAATGAGAGAAATATAAACTAATAGGTTTTTTTTCATATTTATGAATAGTTGAACTTTCTCTTCCTTCCTTTAATTCCTAAGATCTATTTTATTATAATATTTCACATTTTAAGCACTTTAAATTATTTTGTCATGCTTTAAAAGTAAATATGATAGCATTCGAAAAAAATATTTACAATTGATTATTAAAAATACTTACTACCATAAGATGGCAGAAATAAAGTGAACCAAACGAAAAGACAAGAATTTAAAGTTTTCGTAAGCAAAATATCGATTTGAAAGCTGCATTTATAGATTTTATCGTCTACTTCAATCACATCTGACAAACTGTTGACAAAATATCAGGAACCGAAAGTTATTGACATTCGTAGCAGGAATATTTTGATTTCAAGGTGAAGAACCTTATGCATGATCCGCATCTAAGAGATGATGACACAGAATTAAATAAATTTCATTCAATACATTACTTATCAAACTTATAATATTGTGTTATATAACTTATTTTTTTAACTCCTATATGTTTGTTTACAGTTTTTGTACCTTAATATTTGCAAAAATTTACTTTTCTTTCCTTGTCCCACTTGGTACACAACAGCATCTAGACCAAGTCCAGGAATCCACATCTAACGGAAGAAAGGGTGAGGGTAGCTTTTGTTTTGATGGAGCACCCGTAGGAAGAAGTCTGACTTGGCTCGGTGTTATGGGGTAGGGTTGTCAGCCCTACGTCCAACAATCATATTAGGCTGGGACCTAAAGGCTCGTTCCCACCGAGGCGAGAGACGTGAAGATTCAAGAGGCAAGCGACAAACTTTTTCCGACCCCTTCACAGCGAAACGTCAGAGAAAGTTGGTTCGAGTAGAAAGTTGGGCAACTCCAAGCGGCGGACTGCAAACCGGTTTCAGGCGACCGCGGTGAGGCTAGTGATTGATCAAATTTTTTCGCTTGCATCTTCTCGCCTTGGTGAGCACATATAGCATCTTTTTTGCTCTTTCCCACCTTTTGTTTAATAAATGAAGATTCAAGAGGCAAGCGACAAAATTTTTTCGACCCCTTCATAGCGAAACGTCAGAAACAGCATTACGCCTAGTGTGAAACCGCTTCGAGTTGAAAGTTGGGCAACTCCACGCGGCGAACTGCAAACCGGTTTCAGGCGACCGCGGTGAGGCTAGTGATTGGTCAAATTTTTTCGCTTGCATCTTGTCGCCTTGGTGAGCACAAGCCTTTAAGGCGTAAAAGAAGGCAGTGTCTTCCAGGAAAACGTTTAATGGGAACTACCCGCATTTGTGCATTGTATAGGAGAAAATCCAAAACCTCCCACCAGTTAACCTACCACCACCGACTTATGGGGCAAGATGCTCAGTATCACAAATGTCATTGAGTGTTCTCATTTTTTAAAACAGTGTTGTACAACAAAGCAGCCAGTGAATTAAACCACCGCCTTAATGCTCACCAGCGGCGCGTGTCTTGACTGAAGAGTCTGGCAAATTTACTTTTTTATATATGAATAACAAAGAACTGTATTTGTCTAGTATCTCTATATCCTTTTTTATATTTTATTCTATTTTGTACATTTATTTATTTTTTTGGAAAAAAACAAATATTTCTTATGTACACTGCTGCATAAAAAGCTTTTATATATTAATTTCTGTTACTGTTTAAAAAGTAAATTGCTATTCCAAAAACTTGAAAATGTCTATAAATATTTTTTCAGTGGTATGAGTTATTATTAATAAAATATGCAAAACAATTGCAAAATTGAGAAATGCGTTTATTTTCTATTTCTTATTAGATTGCTTCAATTGATGTTTTAGTAAGTTTGTAAATAAATCATATTTTAGACAATTCTTCTAACGAAATTTGTGCAAAGAATTCATATGCAATCATTCATTTAGATTAAGCACCCATAAAGCAATTTTGATGGAATTTACATTAACTGACTTTTTCTTTTGTTCAAATGTTTTCCCCGTTAAAAATGAAGTTTTGGAATTCTTTAAAATTCTAAAGATCTCTTGTTTGTTTACAATGTTAGATTAATAAGATGAACACACACGAAGAAGTTTAGAAGACAACGCTGCATTATGATTAATTAATCTTTTTTTTACGTGTAGAATTTTTGTGTTCTTTTTAAAAAAGTAAAAATAGAAAAATGCTGTTCTTCTAGGGATGAAATATTTTTTTCTATTGTGCTGGAATATTGAAATTCCCATTCTTAATAAAAAATAAATCGGAAATTAAATTATTTGAAAATTAATTATGTTTAAGTAAATATTTTAAACTGAAAATACATGTTGTGTTTCATCCTATGATATAATGCTTCTCAACTCGACAGGAAAAGTTTTTATTAATTGACTAAATTATTTAATTTTAACCTTAATGATTCTCATATTAATGAGTTAAGAATTTAGAGATGATTTTATATAGTTTAAAAAATTAAATTTTCAAGATTTTTTGTATTAAAATTTTTAAATATTTTTTGGTAATAATTATTTCTTAACATTTTTCAACATTATTCAAAAATCTTTTGAACAAATTTCTATGGCATATTATTTTTTTAGTAATAATTATTTCTTAACATTCTTTGCAATTCGAATTTGTCCTGAACAATATTTGCCACAGATGCTAAGTATATTCCAAAAAAGATTAATTTTTTAAAATAAACTTTTATTGCATATTTTTTAATATTTTTTTGGTAACAATTATTTTTTAACATTTTCTGCAAGTCGAATCCATCCTATAATGTTTGTCGCGATATCATAAAAATGTTAAGTATATTAAAAAAATTTTTTAAATAAACTTTCATTACATATTTTTTTGCTGCTAATGCGTCTCAATTCAACTGTTTCTGTGTATAATCTTTTATGATTTATTATTTTTACTAATAATTAAAATATTTAATATAAAGCAAAGCATCGTTTTCAAATAACCATATACTAAAAGTAAAATATAAACCCCCCTCCCCCCCCCAAAAAAAAATTAGATTGATTACTAGTTTTGTGAAATTAACATAAAACTATAGCTAGTTATTCAAGTAAAATTATCCCGATCCTTTATATTGAATGTTCTCTAAAATATTTAAAACTTATATTATTGAGGAGAAAAGTTGTGGATAAAATAAAAATAGTTTTGAATTTTTTACACGAATTTTACATAAGAAATTTAGTTTATACTAAGAATATTTTATGCTTTTATATTAATAGAGTTCTAGTGATTATCATTATTATGTTTGGAATGCATTATAGAAAAAAAAAATTCCGAATAAAATAGGCCATCCTTGGTTAAAAATCAACATCATATTTCATGTTACAAAAGTAAATGAAATGAACAAAAGAACTTTTGTGGTTTAAATTATAAGCATGATAAATCACTTCCAAGTCATTTAATCATGCGTGAATCACTGCAAAAGCATAACATAACATATGAGCGCAGTTGATCTATTTCTTTGAGATTTGGCAAAGTATCTCTGAAAGATATTTAGATAAATCTTCCCAATATTTCATTGTTAAGTACAATTCTTGATAATTTAAGAAAAAAAAAAAAATAGAGAGCATTATAAAATAATCAAAAATGAGATGAAGAGAATTTCACAATGAACATATATTTCAAACGATACTATTAATTTTGTGGGATTATTCATTTGGCTTGACTTGACTTAACTAGATGCTTTGAGATTTATGTTCGCTGATGTTGGTTTATCTCCATTTATTCAAATGCTGTTAAAATACTAGAGATAACAGAATCTTTTCTTTGATATGTGTAAACCATTAATTTTTACAATGATCTTTCAAAAAGTTATACTAGTATAATGCAGAATATGCAGAATAAATGAGTATAAAGGTCATTCCATATTAATAATGATAATAAATATTCTTCTTTGAAATTTTATTTAAAAAAATGAAAGCATGAAATACAGTTAACCAATTTTTAAAAGCAAAATAATCATGTATTTTTTTTGACGTTTCGTGTTAAGGAATACCTATTGGAATATTATGGGAAAATAATTTAATTTAATAAAATGTGCAACCTTACTATTCTAAGCATTAGACTGGAATATTGAAGAATAAAATTTTTTTTTATATATTTGATCAAAATATCTTATTGAAATTCATAATATTAACAAACTTAAATACGTATGTACATCAGTCCAATTCTATTTAATCACAAGTTGTTGTCAATTATTGATAAGTGAAACGTTTTTTCAAACTATCTGTTTACTTCTTCAAAAATAGTTGAAGTGACGTTGGGTTTCCCTTCTTAGAACACCTGAATCGAAATTCAACAATCGATTTCACACTGAGAGTTTCAGTGTGTATATTAAAGATGGACACTATGAATCTGTATGAATTAAAATATCTGTATCTGAATTAAAATGTCTTCCTATCGGATTCGAGGAAGAAATTTTGAATTCCCCAGAAAGGGCGTTTGCTTAAAATTGCAGTTGCTCAATGTGGGAGCAATGAAGCAAGCTACCTGTAGTACACCTTAGGCAACACTGAATCTGCTACATCCCTGCCGTTGTAGAGGTGAGAGACTCAATACAAATTAATCGGGAATCAAAATCAACAGCATAATATTCAGAACAAAATTATATAAAGTAAAAGTAACATTTTTCTTGGTGTTATTCAGGTAATAATGTTATTTTTTTTAAATATTTACAGTGAATTAAGTTGTTTTCTATTCATTCGTAAGAGAATTATTTTCATTTCATCTAAATAATTTATATTTAATTTATCATAAATTATATTCATATAATTTTTTTTATATATCATCAATTTTCTTATCAAAAACATTTTTACTTTATTGGAGCAACAGCTTACTAGTGGACCAAGGCCGTCTACCTACCGGCAGATATAAAAAAAAAAAATTAATTTTGCTTTTAATTTTTTTATTAAACAATTATGCAACATTTTATATTTTATCAAATATAAAAATTTTATTTTAATAATTAAAAAATAATTATACAAGCAGTTATATTTATAAAACATCGGAATTCGATTGGCATGTTCGAAATTTAACACATAATGTACCAAAAATAACGACAAGGTTGAAGACTGAAAAAAATAAATGTAGCAATAAATAAATATAGCAAAAATTTGTAAAACAATGTAATTGGCAGACATTCAAAAAAATGAAAAATAAAGTAACAATATTTTTTAAATAGCATGCAAGAAAAAAAAAAAAAATCATTACAAGCAGTTCATTATACAATCAATGATAAATTAGAAAGAGTAGAAGGTGTTTTTTTTATTTTACTGTTATGTCAAATTTTCACGGTATAAATGTTTCATAACATGATGAGAAACCCAATAAAAAAAAAATTCTGAATAAAAAAAATAAATACTTGTGCACCGGTTGGATCAAATTTATTCTTTTGGAGCGTATATTTAACGCGAACAAAAGCAAATACACTTGATTAAATGTTCATCCAACTGAAAAATCGAATGCATTGACGCGAAATGGACAAAAGATAACAATAAAAAAAAATTTCAGTAATAAAAATAATTAAAAAATCCGAATGGATTTACTTGTCATCAAGCCAAAATAAAAGTTTTTATTCCATTTTACTGAAGCATCAAATTTTGTTGTCAGGCCTGTAATCCTTATTAAACTTCTAAAAATTCTTTCGAACATAAGCAATCAGGAAAAACGAAGTTCGAAAAAGATTCGGCAATATCTCCCATCACGAAGAAGTATATTTTTTGATTTTTCTGGCCCATAAAGTGGTTGTACATACGAACTGCCCAAATCTCTATTTTTTTTCATGTTTATAGTTCTGCATTCTAAGCCATCCAAAAGTTTTCAAGTAAGCTTTAAAGAAAAACGTTTTCGAGCGTCTTAAGGTGTCAGCTTTTGGGTAAAAGAAGGGAAAAAAGAGTAGGGGAAACTGGGGCAGAATTCCAAATGAAGCATTCGCATGCTGGCAAACAGGGAATCAAAGGGCCTCTCGTAGAAATTCTTTTCTACAGAAATTCCCTTCTAGTTCGAAGATTTTACTTCTATTTTCTCCTCGAAATAGCTGCCGAAATGGTTGGAAATGTTGGGATTGCAACAAACTAGAGACATTTTTTTTAGCTTTGAATTCATGTGAACTTCCAGGTTTTACAACATTTTTTTATTTTTGATAGAGATTCTTTTGTGACTTAACGAAAGGATTTGTCTGCTACTTGAAAAGTATTTCATTTCAATTTTCTATTAGAAAATGATTTCATAGTCATTTTTTAAATTTATTAGCAAATGTTTTTTGTGAAATTGTTATTTTATTATGCCTTATTTAGGTTAATATTTTTATACTTTTGTGAACGACTACATTAATAAAGTATAGAAGATGTAATACTTTATACTCTATACTTTATAATTTGTAATACTTTATCTTTATACTATCAGCATATACTGCATATGCAGTCTACAGAATATATCAGTATATACTATATACTGAAATACTATAATAATATTTTCATACTTTTGAGAATCTGTGAAAAACAAAAGCTTTTTATTTTACAAAATCTTTTGAATAATTTTTACTGATAAGTTTGTATTTACATTCAGCGAGGGCCTATTGTTTGCATAATTTTGCATTTTGCAAGTACACTCCTGTCCATAAATAAAGGATAACTCAGAATCACACAGGAATTGAACTCTGAAATAAAAATTTCACCTGTAGAATTATCACACACATATTGAAGAAGAATATGCAAATTACGGGAAACCACCAGATGGCGCGGATAGTACGTCCAAATGACGAGAGTGTAAGAGAGGGGTATATAAGGACTGGTGGCAAAGAAGTAAAATTGTTCACAAGCGCTTTAAAAGCCTTTCAGTGCAATAACCGCATAGTTATGGCACAAAGGAAGCATTTGGATGATTTTTTACGTGGTAGAATTATCGCACGACTGGAATGTGGACGTACCCATCTGGAAGTATCCGAGGAACTTGGAATCGCCCAGAGTGTCATCTTCAGGCCTTGGCAACGATTCCAAGATGATGGCAATGTGAGTAGATTTTACAGCACAGGTCGCCCCCGAGTTACAACGCCGAATGAGGACCGGTATTTAGCAGTTACTGCCAAAAGAAACAGACGGAGCACAGCATCAGACCTGTCTCGTCAGCTCTCTTCAGCTACCGGTACGATAGTTTCAAGGCAGACCGTGTACAGACGCTTAGGGTACATTGGTCTATATGCTCGTAGGCCTGTCAGATGTGTTCCACTTACCGCAACTCACTGTCGCCTGCTATTAACCTGGAGTAGAGAGCATGTATTGTGGACACCGCAACAGTGGTCTTGTGTGATTTTTTCCGACGTGTCCAGATTTAGTTTGCAGTCTGATTTGGTAGTGCAGGATTTATGGTGGCGTAGGATTTACGGTGGTGCAGGATTTACGGTGGTGCAGGATGGCTCGTTTGAGGAGGAAATATTCTTGGTTCCAGAACTGACCTGCTTGTTCAGAGCGTAACGATGACAGGCCACATCTATCGGGATGTTATTCTGGAACAACATGTACGTTTGTTTCGAGGCGTCATGGGTGCTGAATTTCTGTTTATGGATGACAACGCCCGTCCTCACCGTGCATACATTGTAGACGAATGCCTTCAATTGGAGGATATCACCCGTATGGATTGGCCAGCATACTCACCGGACTTGAATCCAATAGAGCATGTATGTGATATGCTTGGCCGACGAATTGCAGCCCGTCAACCCCCTCCCACCTGTCAACCGGAACTTCGGAGGGCATTGCTTGATGAGTGGTGTAATATTCCCCAAGATCAGATTGATAATTTGATACTCAGCATGCCTAGGCGTTGTAAGGCCTGTATTGCATCGTCCGGGAGACATACTCCATATTAACCATCATACTAACCATGTTATACTGTTTTTTGTAAATAGGTTCTGTTTTGAAATTTGCTCCAGGGAGTAAAATTGCAATTTTTATTAATTATGTCAAACATAAAGCCTCTTTTCTGCTCTTTACCTTTTGTTTAATAAATAGACTTTACAAATAAGTCAAATTTGTTTTGCTTCTGTCTCTTTCTTTGCCTGAACTTCATTATCCTTAATTTATGTACCTGAGTGTAATTATAAATGCTTTTGTGCAAAGTGTTTTTTAAAAATTAAGATTATTTATGTAACTATACGCTTGACCGATTAGTTTATTTACAAAGACATTACCACTTTGGGAAGACATACTTAGTGTGGATTGTTGTTGCCTTTCGTTCGAATAATGCATTCTTCGAAGACAACCCCTACTTTCATTTCCCCGAACATTTCTGAAGAACTTACAAGTGTACTGATCAATCGTGCACATCTGTTGTGACATTCTATCTGAATTGCTTGTTATCTGGCCTTCAAATTAAGATCCCTTAGTTCAACTACCCAACTTATATTTATCCAAACTTGAAAAAGACCATTGTAGTGTACAGGTTGGGCAACCAGATTATAAATGACTGTGGTTGGGTTGAGATACTTGAGGCACATGTTAGAGAACTCATTGCTTTATTGACATAAGCCTAAACAGCAAACTAATTAGATGTTTTAGAATTAAGTTGAAGTGCAGCTGTTAAATGGTTGTATAATCAAATTTAAAATCAGGATAAAAATCAGCATTTATACTTATCAAATTTTATGAAAAATGGTTTTATTTCAAGATGGTTGAGTAAGTCGCCTATTTTAATTAATAAACACCAATATAAACATCACCTAAATCAATTACTAATTCTGATTACAAAAAACAAAAACAAATATGTGTACATTTGTCTAACAAATATTCTAAATTTGTCATGAAATATGAAAAGAGTAAAGCTCATCAAAATAACTCTTTCCACGTTAGCAAAAATTACGTGAAATAAAATTCATCAACTTTAAAAAAAATTATTTGCAAACACGGTAGGCTGCCATCAAATTAAATACGCACAGAAAAGATTATAACAATATTATATTTAGATGTATAAATAAAATAACATAATTAGAAAACATATCTTCAATGATAAAAAATATTTCGAAACGTCAAATTGAAAACTGATTCAATCCTATCTAAAACTACATTTTCTGCAAATTTCATTACAAACGAACTAAACATTGCAAAACTAAACTAATCGTTAATCTGAAATCACCCAGCAGGAGAGGCAATTACACCCCAAATGAAACGAACGCAAACTTCCAAACTCTAAAACAAAAGTCACGCCATCGCGAATTCTAATTATTCACAGGAAGTCCATTTTTCCGGAAATACGCAATTCACAATTCTTCCTCTCTTCTCAAAACCTTCGGGCTCTCTCACTCTCCTTTGTCTAACGAGTTGCTCTGCGGTTCCATTATTTCTTTCGCTTAATGAAATTACCGAAACGACCCAAATTAATTTTGCTTCGCTCTTCCTAGAAAAAAGAGGAAAAAATTCCACACACACTCCCTCTTAAACAGCTCTGTGAAGGGACATTTAATCAAATAGGATCACGCATAAGAGAGCACATCAGTTAGCAGTAACTAATCTCGCCGGTTGAAACACCGTGCCAAAAAAAGACGATTCCTGCGATTTGATCATCGCCATTATATGGCGGATTCTTTTTTTGACCAAAGATGAAATGGTCTTACTCTAACATGAAATCGATAGACTTGTAATTTACATGGATGCTATTTTCACAGGATAGCAGCTTTCGAAATAAACTCATTTTGATTAACTGTAATTTGAATCGGTGGCAAAAATTATGCATGAAATTGTATGATAGAAACAGTAGTAGTTATTAATTGAATATATAAGCATTTTTCTGAATTAAGTATATTTTTTTAAATTGAATTAGGGATGATTAAATGGAATCATCTGAAATTTAGAAATTGTAATGTCTAGAAAGGAATCGTTTTGACTGTTAAACAATTTGGCATTATTTTGTTTCTTAAATAATGTTAGATTTTTATGGTTAAGTTATAGTTATCGAAATGTTCTGAATCGTTTATTATTCGGAATTCAATTTATATTTTAAAATAACGTAATTAAATTTGCTGTATGCATATTATTCAATATATTACTTTTCAAATGAGAGAATATATATTTATATATAATCATATATTGCAATACAAACTTATTTTTATAATTTCTATATGTTTATTTACAGTGTTTTTTATCCTGCATGATGGACAGCAATATCTAGACCAGGGGTGGCCAAACCAAATGATCTTGCGGGCCACTTTGGAAACGCATAGTAACTCCGCGGGGCGCATATAAAATTATTTATACCCATATTAGATTTAAACCCACTATATATATTTTTTGGAGGGAAAAATTGAAACATAATGAGTTATTATTTTTGTGTTTACTATTATTCTTACATGTAAACATAGATAACAAATCATTGTTATCATATTAATGTTGTGTTTACTAAATGCACATTGTAAAGAAATATATAATACTAAAAATGAATTATAAAAAATATATAAATATAAAGGAAATAAAAAAAATGAAATTATTAAAAAATATTTATTTTGCTAGTGCGATATTTGTTTCACCACTCTTTCGCTAAGCTTTTGCAAATCAGTCTCAATTTGGGTATTTGCACATTGCAGTTGGTGCTGCAGGTTAGTGTCCGTTATGTTTGAGCTTGTTTTGTGTTTGATCCATTTCAATTTGGAAAAAAAAAACGATTCGCAGGTGTAATTTTAGCCAAAAGTATGAGTCTGAGTTGAACTGAGAGTCTGGTTCAAATTGTTAGCGCTAATATTTTTTTTTTTTTTTGTTCAGGAAAATGAAAAGTAATTTTTATGTACTGTTTTCTAATGCTGCGTAAAAAGCATTTGTACACTTATTTCTGATACTGTTTAAAAAGTAAACTGCTATTCCAAATCAGAAAGTGCCTATAAATATTTTTTCTGTGGCATGAGAAGTCATTAACAAAATATGCGGACCAATTGCGAAATTGAGAAATACGTTTATTTTCTATTTCTTATTTAATTGCATCAATTGAGGTTTTAGTAAGTGTGTAAATGAATAATACTTTTAGACAATTCTTCTTATGAATTTTTGCAAAGAATTTATATGCAATCATTCATTTAGATTAAGTACCCATAAGGCAATTTTGATGGAATTTACATTAACTGACTTTTTCTTTTATTCAATTGTTTCCCCGTTAAAAATGAAGTTTTGGAATTCTTTCAAAATCCCAAAGATCTCCTGTTTGTTCACAGTGCTAAATTAACCAGGATGAACTCACACGGAGAAGTTTAGAAAACAATGCTGCATTATGATTAATTAATCTTTTTTACGTGTAGAATTTTTGCGTTTTTTAAAAAAGGGAAAACAGAGGAAAATGGTGTTCTTCAAGAGGAAATTTTTTTTTTATCATTACAAACTTTTTTATTGTGCTGATATGATGTAATTCCCATTCTTACTGAAATATTTATCTGGAATCAGATTATTTGAAATTATATATATTTAACTAAATATTTTAAACTAAAAATATATTTTGGGATTCATTCTATGACTTAATGCTTCTCAATTTGACAGGAATTTCTTTATTAAGCGTGTAAATTATTCCATTGTATCTTTAATGGTTCTCATATTAAAGAGTACATAAAAAAAGTACAAATAATAATTTTTTTTTTTTACAATTTTTTGATAAAAACTATTTTTTTAAACATTTTTTACAATTCGAATTCGCCTTACACAATGTTTGTCAAGGTATCATGAAGATATTAAGTACATTAAAGAAAGTTAATTTTTGAATAAATTTTTATTGTTTTTTTTTATTGCTAGTTCGTCACAATTCTATGGTTTCTTTGTATAATCTTTTATGTTTTATTATTTATACTAATAATTATTATACTTAACATAAAGCAAAGCCTCTTTTACAAATAATCATATACTTTTTAGAAAACCAGCAATAAAATCAAAATAAAACGGCAGTTTTTTATTCAAATTAAAATTATTTCATTCCTGTAGTGTGCAGGTTGGGCAACCAGATTGCAACTGGGTGCAGTTGGGTTGAGACACTTGAAGTACAGGTTTGAGAATTGACAGCTTTATTTACACACGCACAAACACCACACATAAAATTAGAGATATACAGTATTGAACACATTTAAAGATAGATAAATAAGGATTCGTCGAAGGACTCAACGAGACTCAGGGGGCTAGAAATATACTTCCTCTCCGGATGTGTCTGTAGCCCAACAAATGCACCGGGATGCACTAAATATATTTCTTCTTGGGATGAGAGACTATAAACTAAACGTTTCTCAAAGGGAGTGCAAGTTGCGCTGTACTTTCACTTGGGTGAGAATCTCAAAAGCTATCGGCCATTTCTCCCACAGGAAGAGTTTTTGCCAGTGTGTAGGTTTGGTTTGTCGTTCTACGACCATTTTTTGCACACTTTAGGCTAATTAGACCGGGACCTACTGTTTAACGTGGATTCCGAACCACTAACAGACATCCATGGCCAGTGTGTAGGAGGAAGCACTGTTGCATTTCTTTACATTGAATGTTTTCTAAACTGATATGATTGAAAAGAAAGGATAAGATTAAGATAAAATAAAAATAGTTTAAATATTTTTCCCGCATTTTAACATAATAAATTCAATTTATACCAAGTATATTTTATAATTTTATGTCAATATAGTTCTAGTGATTGGCATTATTATGTTTTGAATTCATTATACAAGCAAGTATTGCAATATAAAATAGGTCATCGCCAGTTTAAAATCAACATCATATTTCATGTTACAAAGATAAATGAAATGAACAAAAGAACTTTTGCGATTTAAATTATAAGCACTATAAATCACTTCCGAGTCATTTAGTCATGAGTGAATCACTGTAAAAGCATAACGTAAAATATGAGCGTAGTTGATATATATCTCTTTGAAATTTGGCAAAACTTCGACTGGCAAACGTTAAAAATCTCCGAAAGATACTTATATAAATCTTCACAATATTTCATTGTTATGTACAAAAATGTTTGATAATTTAAAAAAAAAATAGAGAGCATTATAAAATAATCGAAGGAAATTTCACAAAGAATATATATTTCAAGCAATACATTTAATTTTATGTGATTAGTCATTTGGCTTGACTTGACTTAACTAGATGCTTTCAGATTTTTGCTCGCTGATTCTGCTTTATCTTAATTTATACAAATGCTGTTAAAATATTAGAGATAAAAGAAGCTTTCCTTTGATATGAGGGAAATGTTAGTTTTGACAACGCTCTTTCAAAACTCATACTAAATACGTAGAATAAATGTGGTTTAAAAGTTATTCCATAATAATAAATATTCTTCTTTGAAATTTTATTTAAAAAAATGAAAGCATGAAATACAGTTAACCAGTTTTTAAAAGCAAAATAACCCAGTATTTTTTTTGATGTTTCGTGTTAATGAATACCTATTGGAATATTATGGGAAAATAATTTAATTTAATAAAATGTGAAACCTTACTACTCTAAGCATTAGACTGGAATATTGTAGAATAAAATTTTTGTTTTATATATTTGATCAAAATATGTTATTGAAATTCATAATATTAACAAACTTAAATACGTATGTACATCAGTCCAATTCTATTTAATCTCAATTTGTTGTCAATTATTGATAAGGGAAACGTTTTTTCAAACTATCTGTTTACCTCTTCAAAAACAGTTGAAGGGACGTTGGGTTTCCATTCTTAGAACACTTGAATCGAAATTCAACAATCGATTTCACACTGAGAGTTTCAGTGTGTACATTGAAGATGGACAGTATGAATCTGTATGAATTACAATATCTGTATCTGAATTAAAATGTCGTCCTATCGGATTCGATTAAGAAATTTTGAATTCCCCAGAAAGTTAATAAATTTTTAAAAGCAATATAATCTAGTATTTTTTTCATAAAATTTGACGTTTCGTGTTTATGAATACCCATTGGAATATTTTGGGAAAATAATTTAATTTAATAAGCTGTAAAACCTTACTATTCTAACAATAGACTGGAATATAGAAGAATTAAACATTTTTTTTTATAGATTTGATCAAAATATCTTACTGAAGTTCAAAATATTAACAAATTTATACACATATGCATTTTAGTCCAGTGCTTTTTAATTATAAGTTCATGTCAATTATTCATAAGTGAAAAGCTTTTTCAAACTGTATTTGTACATCTGGATGGTGGTTAGTACTTTGGATTTCCATACTAAGAACCCCTGATGCAAAATTCAAGAATCTATTTCACACTGAAAGTTTCGGTGTATATGGTGGGGATGAGCATGTTAGATCTGTAAGCTAAAATGCCGTCTCCTATTCGACTGAAGGAAAAAATTTAGAATTCTTCAGAAATTAGAATTGCTCATCACCTTCAGGGTGTTGGTTCAAAATTACAGTTGCTCAATGTGGGTGAATTGAAGCAAATTGTTTTTGAACACCGCAGACAACACTGAATCTGCTGCATCTCTGCAGTTGTAGAGGCAAAAGACTCAGGACAAATTATCCGGATTGAAAATGAACCGCATAATATTCAGACACCATTATACACCATTATAAACCGTTCATTATACGCTCAATGATAAGTTAAAAACTTCAGAAGGTATTTTCTTCTACTGTTATATCAAATTTTCATTCTATAAATGTTTCATTACGTGATGAGAAATCAGCAAAAAAGAAAATTCTGAATAAAAAAATATTTGTCCATAGGTGAATCAAATTTATTCCATTGGCGCTTATATTTAGAGCGAACAAAAGCAAATAAACTTGATTAAATGTTCATCCAAATGAAAAATTGAATGCATTGATTCGAAATCGACAAACGATAACAAAAATAAATAAATAACGTTTGAGAAATAAAAATAATTAAAAATTCGAATGGATTTACTTGTCATCAAGGCAAACGAAAAGTTTTTATTCCATCTTACTGAAGCATCAAAATTTGTTGTCATACCTGTAATCCTTATTAAACTTCTAAAAATTCTTTCGAACATAAGCAATAATGAAAAATATTCGGCAATATCTCCCTTCAAGAAGAAATATATTTTTTTGATTTTCCAGGCGCATAAAGTAGTTGTACCTACATAGTGCCCAAATTTCTTTTTTTCTTCGTGTTTATAGTTCTGCAGTCTTAGCCATCGAAAAGTTTTCAAGTACGCTTTAAAAAAAAACGTTTTCGAGCGTCTTAAGGTGTCAGCGTTTGGGGAAAAGAAGGAAAAAAAGAGCAGGTGAAACTGGCGAAGAATTCCAAATGAAGCATTCGCATGCTAGCAAACAGGGAATCAAAGAGCCTCTCGTAGAAATTCTTTTCTACAGAAAATTCCCTTCTACTTCGAGGATTTTACTGCCATTTTCTCCTCGAAATAGCTGGCGAAATGGTTGAAAATGTTAAGATTGCAACAAAATAGAGACAATTTTTTGAGCTTTGAATTCATGTGAATTTCTAGTTGTGAACTTCTTGTTCATTTTTTTTTCTTTTGTGACTTAACGAACGGATTTGTCTGCTACTGAAAAAGTATTTCATTTCAGTTTTTTATTTGAAATGATTTCTAGGTGATGTTTCTTAAATTTTATCAACAAATATGTTTGGTAAAATTTGTATTTTATTAAACCTATCATTCTTTATCTTCTTAAATATTTTCTATTTTTGTATTCAAGAATCAGTGAAAAATCGGGAGTATTTTGTTTCAGAAAACCTATTGAATAATTTCTGCTGATAAATTTGTATTTATATTAAGTAAGTGAGTGTCGGTTGCATAATTTTGCATTTCATAAATAATTGCAAATTCTTCTGTGTAGTGTTGTTTTCTTCACAAATTAAGATTATTTATGATGCTACATGTTTGATATCTGAGCTTTTACAAAGCCATTACCACTTTGGGTGGTCATCTTTAGTGTAAAGTGACGTTGAAATGACGACATCTCCGAAGAAAACTCCTAATTCCATTTTCCTGAACCTTGCCGAAGAACTTACCAGTGTGGTCATCTATCGTGCATCTCTATTATGACATTCTATGTGAAGCCTAGGCTTCAGAAGGGATAGTCTTTTTTAGGCTTCGTATTAAGACCCCTTAGTTCAATTACAAAAACCGTACTTACCCATTCTTAAAAATACCATTGTACGTTGGGGAGCCAGATACTTCAAGTACTTGATGCACTGGTTATAGAATTTCCAGCTTTATTTAGACACGCACAAAACCACATATATATACAATTAGAGATATACACTATTTAACACATTTAAAGACAGATAATTATAGATTCGTGGTAAGACTCCACTTCTAAGTCGAAAACTCGAATTTTTGGATACGCGCCTGCGAAATATACTCCTTTCCGGGTGTGAATCTGTAGGCCAACTAATGTGTCGGGATGCGTTAAAAATATTTACTCTCTAGATTTGAGACTATAAACTAAATATTTCTCATAGGAAGCGCAATTTCCGCTGCACTTGCTTTCGGGTGAGCGTCTCTAGGTCGACTTTCCACAAGTCCTGAATGCCAAATGGTCTTGCCAGAGTGAAGGAGGAAGCACGGTTGCCCCACGTAGATTATAGAAATAGATGTATTTGACAATGTTTATGACCTATGTCAAAACGATAATTTTGTGCAAGAAGTAAATGTTTAGTAGTATATTCTACACTGAAGTGACAAAAGTCATGGGATAGCAATATGCAAATTTTCAGATGGCAGTAGCATCGCGTAGAACAGGTATAAATGCGCAGTGCTTTCGCAGAACTTTCATTTCTGTTCAAGTTATTCATGTGAAGAGGTTTTGACGTGTCATGACCGCACGACGGGAATTAACAGACTTTGAACGCGGAATGTTAGTTGGAGCTAGACGCATGGGTCATGCCATTTCGGAAATCGTTAGGGAATTCAACATTCCCAGATCCACTGTGTCAAGAGTGTGCCGAGAGTATGAAATTTCAGGCATAACACCCCACCATAGACAGCGCAGTGGTCGACCGCCTGCACTTAACGACCGAGACCGGCGACGTCTGCAAAGAGTCGTAAATTGTAACAGACAAGCAACACTGCGTCAAATAACCGCAGAAATCAATGTGGGACGTACAAGGGACTTGTCTGTTAGAACTGTGCGGAGAAATTTGGCTTTCTTGGGCTATTCCAGCAGAAGACCGACTCGAGTGCCTTTACTGACAGAACGACATCGCTTGCAGCGACTTTCGTGGGCACGTGAGCATATCGGTTGGTCCCTAGATGAATGGAAAACCGTGGCCTGGTCCGATGAGTCACGATTTCAGTTGGTAAGAGCTGATGGTATGGTTCGAGTGTGGCGCAGACCCCACGAAGCCATGGACCCAAACTGTCAGCAAGTCACTGTTCAAACTGGTGGTGGCTCCGTAATGGTGTGGGCTGTTTTTTCATGGCATGGACTTGGTCCTCTGGTGCGACTGGACCTAACATTGACTGGAAATGCTTATGTTCAGCTACTTGGAGATCGCTTGCAGCCATTCATGGACTTCATGTACCCAAACAACGATGGGATATTTATGGATGACAATGCGCCATGTCACCGGGCCACAACTGTTCGCGATTGGTTTGAAGAACATTCTGGACAATTCCAACGAATGATCTGGCCACCTAGATCGCCCGACATGAATCCCATCGAGCATTTATGGGACATCCTCGAGAGGTCTGTTCGTGCCCAAAATCCTGCACCATCAACGCTTTCACAATTATGGACGTCTATCGAGACAGCATGGCTCAATATTCTTGCAGAAGACTTCCAACGACTTGTTGAGTCCATGCCACGTCGAGTTGCTGCACTTCGCCGGGCGAAAGGAGGGCCGACACGATATTAAGAGGTATCCCATGACTTTTGTCACTTCAGTGTATATGTTGAACGTAAAAATCTTTTATGAATAGGTATTTTAAAAACCTATAATGATGCTATAATATATTTTTTTTTGTTCAAATGAATATGATCATATTACTATTAGTGGTCCACTAATTATTTTTCTGCTTGTATGTGATTAATAAATATCTTGTTCGATGAAATAAAATTATTGGACTCGAAACTCAGACGTTAATGATACATTAATTTGTTCTTCATGGTTTACATAGGTTATCATTATTATCGTTTTTAATTGCATTGTTCGTATTAAACTTATCAAATTAGAATCCATACTAGAAGAGTTATGTTCATGCAACTATAGTTGAACAACCATTTACGCAAAATTATTAGAAAGTCTCCGTACATATGACCATATGAAGGCTGAACTTACATATGAAGTTGTGCTTTACATATGCAAAATTTAAAATTTAAAAAGATATGTATAGCTATTGAATAAATAAAGAAAACTTTGAATGTTGAAAAGAAAATGCATATTTTCTTTAAGGATACAGCCTTTTTAATTTTTTTGCAAGAATATCAACTTTACTTAAAAGATGTTAAATGCATTTCATTGAAAGAAGTGAAAATTCAAGAACATTTTTACTAGATTTCTTATAGATATTCTTTTCTAGTGCAGGAACATGAGGAAAAATTAAAACAAATATCTTTATTTATTATTTTGAAAGCAATATGTTTATCCACATAATTTTTAATAATCACTAATGAAAAAAAACAACAGACTAGCGAAACTTAATTTTCAACAGAAAAAAAAAATCAATTGATTGCAATCTCTCGATGCTTTATATTTTTGCAAGCACACTTTTTTCATCAACGAATTCTAAAATACCATTCGCGCTAAGAAACAACTAAAATAGCACTAACTGTTTGCTTAAGCGATGCAATTTTTATTCCTTTTCGACTTATTCTTGATTAAATTTCTCGTATTCTCCATTTTTTCCCTCTTTTGCTTGAAAACATTCCTCATAAGGTGAGGGAGGATCAAAAATCCATTATTTTCACACTCACCTGAATTTGTTCTCTTTATCGATTAAGCTCAGGTGTGTTGTCATCAAGGAACGATTCTTGGAAATCCGAATTATCCGCAAGTCTTTGAGGTTCAGATAATGAAAAAAAAAAATCTGTGAGAAATGGAAGAAAAATGGAGTAAACAGAATCTAAAATGTCCTCATCGATTTCTTTACTGTACAATTTTTTTATAAAAATTATTGCTGTACTTGAAAGATTTTTTTAATGTTAATGAATGTTATTGAGGTTTATAATTATCAGAAAAGACCATTTTAAGGACAGCTTTCTTCCCGACAGATTGAGTTCATTCTTGAATGCTTAAAGAGATATGAAAATACATAAACAACGAACAAAAAAATAAACAAATTGATTCTTATTTAATAAATTAAAACTATTGTGATTAAATATATCTTTCATGATATTTTACTTAAAAATTATCGTAGATTTCCGAATATAACCCATACAGGGGATGTGTAGTCTCATAGACCCCTCACCATATTCCTCCCATCATCTAGCATCCTATTACATGCTAGACCAATTGAATGGATTTTTCCTTCAGCTTCCTTTTTTTGTGGCCTTGAACATAACACCCTCTTACCACAACGTCATCTGGTATAAATTACATCGCATTCTTTAAAAGCGGTCTGTGATATCCCACCTCCCTTTCAATATTTCAATTTTGAACTGTTGTAGACATTGACCATTGACGCATTATGTAGAAGAGTTGCAAAAGATTCTAGATGAAGTTGGAAGTAATTTTTAGTGGAAAAGAAGACTGCGAGGAAGATGCTTGTGAAAGTTCCCACTTAATGGTTTTAAATTTTCTTCAGACGAAGATGATTTCTCAAAGTCAAAAACAACTATAGCATTTTAAAACAGAACCAAAGGTGCTGCTGATGCAATAAATGAAAAGTGCTTTGCTGGCTCATACAGGTGGACAATATGTTGTCCTATGGCTATTTTCTGTTTGTTTTGTACATATGGGGATATTAATCTCTTACATTTTGTGCCAAGGCTATTACCAAAACCCTGCTATGTCCAGGATGGTGTTTTGAAAGAATTAGTCTTACCACTTCTACATACAAGAGTTAAAAATTCGCGAATTGAACCTCATGATAGAACGGATGTTAGGAAAAGAAGAGGAATATGGAGTAATGCTCAGAAGAAATAAAATTAAAATCAAGAAAATCCTGTTACCCAAGTAAGAAAAGAAAGACATCACATTAATGTTTATCAATATTAACTAAATCTCTTTTTCTTTGGATTAAAATAGTTCAATGCAATTAAATTCCTTCAAAACTATGCTATAGAAGACGATGATTTAATTGTTTGCTTTCAGGAAGTTTATGAGATATTAATATTTAAGATAGTGTCAAAATATTTCTGTATTGTGTGCGTAGTATTTTTTCCTATAGAAATTTAATTTACATCTTAAATAAACAAATCGCAATAATTGATATATATCCGTTTTTATACGCATAATCATTGTATAAATAAAGAATATTTTGCATGTTGTGAAGAAAATTTATATTTTCCTTAAGGATATAGTTTTTAAATTTTTTTCCTGCAAGAATATTAACTTTATTATAAAAATCATAATTGCATTGGATGAAAAGAGGCGAAAACTCAAAATAATTTTAACTAGATTTTTTCTTATACAAATATTTAAAATTATTAAATAAGGAAGAATTCCTTTAATTCTAGTACAGGAGCATAAAGAGCAAATGGCTTTATTTTACTGTTTTGAATGAAATGTGTTTATTCCACATAATTTTTAATTATGACAAATGGAAAAATAAAAAAAATAAATTTGTTGATTAATTTTCAGCAGAAAAAAAATCATTTGATTACAATTTCTCGATGCTTTTCGTAATTGCAAACGCACTTTTTCATCAACCTGAGGAAATTCATTGTATAAATAATAATTAAGAAACAATGAAAATAGCACTTTGCTTAAGCGATGCAATTTTTATTTCTTTTCGTCTTATTCATTAAAATTCTGGTATTATTTTCAATTTTTCCCAAAAGAAGAAAATATGTTTTATTATAACAAAGCATAAAGTTGGAAAATCAAATGGTTTCTACTGTTCGGTTTTTATATTGTATATATATATGGTTTAAAAGTTTTTACAGAGAATATTTACGATTGTAAAAGTTTGTAAAGAGACATAAGGCAAATCCAAAGAAAAATTTTAAAGAAAAGAAGGCATCATTAGAAAGCATTTTATAGTATTATCTAACAAAACTCTTTAGTTGTTTTAAAATAATATCAGTTTTGAAAGTACTTAAACATTGTGGTTTGGATTTTGATGATGTTTTATGTCATATAAATACCGAAAATTATTCAAACTCTCAAAGAGTTTAACAAAAAGAGTTAAAGAGAACATTCAAAAAGTAAAAAAACAGGAAGAAAAAACATTCTAAAATGAAAGCATAAATTTCAATTGAACAATTGCGTTTAACTGTTACCGACAATCTGCAATTTTGAAAAAAGAAAAATTCTAATATTTGAAGCAAAGGAAGAAAAATTGGATTATAGATTTCAATTGAAGTTTGCTTATCTACTAAAATTACAAATTGATTTTGTCTATTGGAATAACTTATTATGTGTCTTTTATGAATTATTTATTGATCATTTTTATTTTTAGAAAAACATATTGTATATTAAAATACGTGAAAATGGCTAAATATATGACAGAAATTATAAATATTGTTGTTCATGAATGCCGGATCCTCTGGACTACGGTCGTTTTCCTCTAAAACAGAAATAAGACCAGAAAGCGCCACGAAGATGTGCACTAACATTTTACACCACAATTTAGAGTGACTACTCCTAAATTGGCGTCTTAGAAGTTTACCTCTTCTTTATTTCATGTCGAGCCCAAAAGTAGGAATTTCTGGACTACATATTTGTCATGCCTGTTGTCGAAATGTTACATATCTATAACTGCTAAGAAACTGTAACCCCTTAAACTGTAACTGTATCACTTTAACTGTAACCTACGAACTTTTTCTGTTTACTTTATTGTTGTTAATCACCTGTGATAGACGCGGGTTATGTGTGGGAATTTTTAATATTATATCTTTTGCATCTATTAATCATCATTTCATCGAATAAATTAAAGTATTTGAATATGCGAATTACATCCCGACCTTTTGGATGCTTGCTTAACGGTTCGTTGGATTAGAAAGGTAAGAAAAATTTTATACGAAATTTTCTAGTTTAGCGAAATGTTTGTTGAGGTAAAGCATGTCTCAACCATTGAATATTATAGCATTCAGTTTGGATTTGCCTGCTGGGTTTTAAATCAAGTTTTTCTTTTCACTCTCCACCAGGCGTTTGGGCCAACAAACGTATAAAAACGACTTTGAAATACTTAATTCAGCAGAAATCGTAGTAAATAAAATGAAAATTGTTATCCCCTTTATTTGTATTTGTTTCCAAATTTAAGCTCGAATTTTTATGAATGAATTTATTTTATGTTAAAAAACTTTTTCAGCCATGAAAAAATCCTTATATATGCAATTTCTATACGCATGTTGGACAATATTCTTGACGTTTAATGTTTTACCATAATAATTGGACAATAATAGGCATTCTGAATTCTATTTTACTGGCCCTGCTTTACAAAGCATCCCATGTATTTATTACAATGCGTAGTCAAATCATATTTCTTGAAAAAAAATATTTAATTTATTTTAATATAAAAAAAATATTTGATCCTAAATATGATTGTTTGAATGATGTTAGTTTTTATTAGGCTAATACCAATTTGATTTACAATGAATTATATGCAAATATAAACTTTTATAAGGAATAAAAATTTATAATCATACTAATTCAAACTAATTATAAATTTCCTTAAATGTTTTTTTAAGATTGATTAAACATGATTTTTTTAAAAATATTCAATGGAATGTTTTCTTGTAACGTTTTCATTAAAAAATGCGTCGATAAGTTGCTTATTATATTGAGGAATAAAATGCTATCTTTAACAATGAGACTTTGCATAATTTACTGCAATTAATAATCATATTTAGCAAGACAACTTAGCAACTTCAAAGTATACATTAAATATTGTTTGGAATCCTTATATTCTATATCCTATGCATCAGATGTTGAAAAACCCCATTAGTATACGATTTTAGATAGACTTCCTTATCACTTGTTTAAATAAAGCTACTATTTTAGATAGATATAATAACAATTACAGTTGAGATTTAATTTTTTTACAATTTTATACGAAATTATGATAAATTTGACTTTTTTTGTCGAAGCACATAATTTGTAAGAATTTAAATTTTCTGAATAGAATAGATTTAAATTAGAATTTACAATGTAGCCGTATATAACATTAATTTATTAGTTACCAAAATGTGTATACATTTTTCTAACAAATCTTCTAAATTTGTCGTGAAATATGAAAAGAGTTACGACCCTACAAATAAAACATTTCAAGTTTAGAAAAAACTATTTAAAATAAAAGTCATCAACTTTAAAAAATAATAATTGGCAGACAAGATAGGCTGTCATCAAATGAAATACGAAGAGGAAAGTGTGTAACAATATTATTATGTTTGATGTATTAAAAAATTACATAATTAGAAAACATCTTCAATGATTAAGATATTTTCATACCCCAAGCTGAAAACTGAATTCCCTCCGAACTAAAACTGCATTTTCTGCACTTGTATAAATTTCATTAGAAACGAACTAAACATTGCAAAACTAAACTAAACATTAATCTGAAATCACCCAGCAGGAGAAGCAATTATACCCCAAACGGAACGAACGCAAACTTCCAAACTCTGAAACAAAAGTCACGCCTTCGCGAATTCCAATTATTCACAGGAAGTCCATCTTTCCGGAAATTCGCAATTCAATATTCTTCCTCTTCTTCTCAAAACCTTCGGGCTCCCTTCTGTCTAACGAGTTGTTCTGCGGTTCCATTATTTTTCGCTCTTAATGAAATTACCGAGACGACCCGAATTAATTTTGGTTTGTTCTTCCTAGAAAAATAAAGAAAAAAATTCCACACACACTCTCTCTTAAACAGCTCTGTGAAGGGACATTTAATCCAATATGATCACGCATAAGAGAGGACATCATTTAACAGTAACCAACCTCGCCGGTTCAAACATCTTGCTAAAAAGAATCGATGGCTGCGATTTGATAATCGCATTATATGGCGGATCTTTTTTTACTAATACTAAAAAATACTTTTAATAATGGATCATGGTCAATGATCAAAGATGGAATGGTGTTATTTTAACATGAAATCGATAAACTTGTAATTCACATGGTTGCCATTTGCACAAGACAGTATCTTTCGGAATGAAGTCATCTTTATTAACAGTAATTTGAATCCGTGATAAAAATTATGTGTGAAATTGTATGATAGAAACAGTAGTTGTTATTAATTCAATATATAGTATGCAGTTTTCTGAATTAACTGTACTTCTTTAAATTGAATTAGTGGCTGATAAATTGAATCATTAAAACTCAGAAATTGTAATGTCTAGAAATGGAGCATTATGAGTGGAAAACAATTTGACATTATTTTCAGAAACTAAACAATGATTCTTTTGATGATCCTTAAGCAATGTTACAGACTTTTAACTCATTCCTTTCATGCATAACGCATAGTTACCAAGTTTTTATGACTCGTGTATTATTCACAATTCAATTTGAATTTTAAAATAGTGTAATAAAATTTACATACATTTTGTATCGACCAAATAGGATAACTTTTTTTACCAAGGCTAATGCGTTAGGAACCTATCACATGAATTATATAAACGAAATCAAGCAATCTACGCATACATTTTTATGCATGTTATGATGCATTTGAAGGAATTATTTTATGAAATTTTTTTTGTTACCTTCAGCTTTACGATTGTCACTCAAGCAAGGAGTTTATCGCTTTTCGTGTATCCAACTTTTATTCGCAATAGCCTAGTTGCAAGAAACACTCTATTGTTTATTTCCCAATATAGTATTCTTACCACTTTTAGTATTTATAATTATAAAATATTGGAATTCGATTGGCATGATAGAAATTAAACTCATAGTGTACTAAAAATGAAGGGAAAGTTGAAAACTTAAAAAATAGACAATAAATATAGAAAAAATTAGCAAGGAAATAAAACAAAAAATTAAAGGTCACAATAAGAAAAAATGAAAAAAAACCCACCTTAATAATCCATTCATTATATATTCCATGATAAGCTAAAATCTACAGAAGTCAAAGAAGAAGACATTTGCATATTAAGAATATCAAATATTCACACTTTTAATGTTTCACTACGTAATTCACTACATGATGAGTAACCTACAAAGGAAATTCTGAACAAAAATAAATAAATAAATAAGATATTTGTGTATAGGCGGATCAATTTATTCCATTGGCGCGTATATTTTACAAGTACAAAAGTAAATGAACTTGATTAAATGCTCCTCCAACTGAAAAATCGAGTGCATTAACGCGAAATCGACGAACGATAACAATAAAAAAATATCGTTTGAGAAATAAAAATAATAAAAAAATCGAATGGATTTACTTGTCATCAAGGCAATCGAAAAGTTTTTATTCCTTCTTATTGAAGCATCAAAATTTGTTGTCAGGCCTGTAATCCTTATTAAACTTCTAAAAATTCTTTCCAACATAAACAATAATGGAAAAGAAAGAAGTTCGAAAAAGATTCGACAATATCTCCCGTCACGAAGAAGAAATATATTTTTTGATTTTTCCAGGCGCATAAAGTGGTTGTACTTACAGACTGCTCAGATTTCTTTTTTTTTCGTGTTTATAGTATATAGTACTGCATTGTCAGCCATCCAAAAGTTTTCAAGTAAGCTTTAAAGAAAAACGTTTCCAAGCGACTTAAGGTGTCAGCATTTGGGCAAAAGAAAGAAAAAAAAAAGTGTAGGGGAAACTGGGGAAGAATTCTAAATGAAGCATTCCCATGCTATCAAACAGGGAATCAAAGGGCCTCTCGTAGAAATTCTTTTCTGCAGAAAATTCCCTTCTAGTTCGAAGATTTTACTTCCATTTTCTCCTGGAAATAGCTGGCGAAGTGGTTGGAAATTTTAAGATTGCAACAAGATAGAGACATTTTTTTTAGCTTTGAATTCATGTGAACTTCTAGGTTTTACTACATTTTTTCTTTTTGATAGAGATTCTTTTGCGTCTTACCGAACGATTTGTCTGCTACTTGAAAAGTATTTCATTTCAATTTTCTATTTGAGAAGGATTTCTAGGTGATTTTTTTTAAAAAGTTTTATTAGAAATGGTGTTTGGTAAAATTTGTATTTTATTAAATGTCATATTCCTTATTTAGTTTAGTATTTTCATACTTTTGTGCACAAGAATCACTGAAAGGCGAAAGCTTTTTAGTTGACAAAACCTATTGAATAATTTCTACTCATAAATTTGTATTTATATTAAGCAAGTGTAAAATATTTGCATAATTTTTCATTTTATAAATAATTATGAATGCTTCGAAGTAGTTTGTTTTTTCAAATTATGATTATGTAGGTTGTTTGAGTTATGAGTATTTTACAAAAACTTTACCTTTTTGCGTAGCCATCCTTAGTGTGGAGTGATATTGCCTGTCCCTTCGTATGAGGACTTCTTCGAAGACATAGTCTACTTTCATTTCTCCGAACCTTGCTGAAGAGCTTACCAGCGTGCTGATGTAACTTGTATCTCTATTGTAACATTTTATCTGAATCGATAGCTTTCTAGTTTTCGAATTAAAATCCCTTAGTTCAAATACCCAACTTATTTACCCAAACTTGGAAAAGTCTTGATAGATTCTACTTTGGGAATGTTTAAGCTCTGTTTCAAAACGATAATTTTGTATAATATTAAATATATTTGTATATTATCTGTGTTCAATATATAAATCGTTTAAGAAAATATATTTTTAAAGTTTTTAATAATGCTATAATACAATTGTTTTTATGTACAAATGGACATGATCATTTTATTATTAGTGGTCCTTAAGACTTTAACCTTAATTATTTTAGGTTAATTTAATATTTTTTATTTGTGCTTGCATCATGATTAATAAATATCTTAAATAGAAAGAAATATTTTTTTCGAAACTGAGAAACTAGTGATGCATGAATTTGTGTTTCACGGTTTACTTAGATTATCATAACTATCGATTTTAACCACATTGTTCTTATAAAACCAATCAAGCAGGTTATCATACTTGAAGAGTTATGTTCATGAAGTTGTATAGTTGAACAAAAATTTATGAAAAATTATTAGAAAACCTCCTTACATATGGACATGTGAAGGTTGAAATTACATATGAAGTTATGCTTTAGATATGTAAAAATAATAATTTAAACCCATGTGTATAATTATTGTATAAATAAAGAAAACTGTTTAAAAATATGTTTAAAAGAAAATGCATATTTTCCTTAAATATGCAGTCCTTTCAATGGTTTTCTGCAAAAATTTTAAACTTTTATTTTTTAAAAAAAATTATAAATGCATTCGATTGAAAAAAGCGAAAATTCAAAAATATCTAACGAAATTTATTTTTGTAAAAATATTTAAAGGCGTTCTTCCTTTTTCATTTTAGATCAGGAAAATTTAAAACAAATGAATTTACTTGTCATCAAGGCAAATGAAAAGTTTTTATTCCATCTTATTGAAGCATCAAAATTTGTTGTCAGGCCCGTAATTCTTATTAAACTTCTAAAAATTCAGTCGAACATAAATAATCAAAAAAAGAAGTTAGGAAAAGATTCGACAATATCTCCCATCACGAAAAAGAAATATATTTTTTGATTTTCCAGACTCATAAATTGGTTGTGCGTACATACTGCGCAGACTTTTTTTTTCTTCGTGTTTATAGTTCTGCATTCTTAGCCATCGAAAAGTTTTCAAGTAAGCGTTTAAAGAAAAACGTTTTCAAGCGACTTAAGGTGTCAGCGTTTGGGCAAAAGAAGGGAAAAAAGAGTAGGGGAAACTGGGGAAGAATTCCAAATGAAGCATTCGCATGCTGGCAAACGGGAATCAAAGAGCCTCTCGTAGAAATTCTTTTCTACAGAAAATTAACTTCTGGTTCGAAGATTTTACTTCCATTTTCTCCTCGAAATAGCTGGCGAAATGGTTGGAAATGTAGGAATTGCAACGAAATAGAGACACATTTTTGAGCCTTGAATTCATATGAACTTCTGGGTTTTACTACATTTTTCTTTTTGATAGAAATCCTTTTGTCTTAACGAACGGATTTGTCAGCTACTTGAAAAATATTTCATTTCAATTTTCTATTTCAGAATTCAAATATTAATCCCAAAACTTCTATAGCATGCTTAGTCCAATTGAATGGATTTTTCCTCTAACTTCCTGCTTTGTGACCTTGAACATAACACACTCTTATCAAAATGTTTTGCCATGTGCATCGGGTAGAAATTCCATTATATTCTTTGAGTGCAGTCTGTGAGGCCTCGCATCTCTTTATGTATTTCAGTTTTGAGCTGTTGTACACATTGGCCCTGAAATTAGGTCCGAGGAGATTTATTTATCCATCTGATCTGCGTTATGCTAAAGAGTTGCAAAAGATTCCATATGAAGTTCGAAGTGATTTTAGAGGCGACGAAGACTGTGAAGAAGATGTCAGCGAAAGTTCTCACACAAAAATTCTAAATTTTGTTCAGACAATGATGATTTCTCTGAGTAAGAAACAACTATTGCATTTTAAAACAGAATCAAAGGTGCTGTTGATACAATAGATGAAAAATTCTCTGCTGATTCATATAGCAGGGGGACAACATGCTGGTTTATGACTCTTTTTTGCAGTTTAGTAGATATGGGAACATTCATTGTTTACATTTTGTGTCAAGGCTGTTAATCTTGTTATGCCCAATATGGTATTTTGAAAGGATTAGCAAGAGAATTAGTCCTATGACTACTACTACAGTGGTTATTATTTTAACACCATTTCACATTTGAAATGACACTTCCATGATAATTTAATGTGTGGCCTTGAAATTTTAATAAAATAAATATGTTACCTAGACAAATGCTTTATATGAATTTAATTCTCGTAAACTAATTTCGTCTTGGAGGTGGGATTCCTTTTCCAATATTATAAATACCATTTGAATATTACTATACTTTTGATTTTTAAGAAACTCAGAATTTTATAACTGGTTAGGAAGTATCTTTTACTAGTTTTAATTTCTTTAAAAAAATTGTTTTAGTGGAATACCAGTTCGCAACTCCTCTTTTATGTAATCAAATTTTACCGCTCTGAGACTTCTTGTTAAAAACCCAGTATGGAGGTAAAATACAATAATGAACATAATCTAATTCTCTAAATCATCATTTATGCTTATCAAATTTTCCGAATAAATTGTTTTAGTTCGAGGTGGTTAAGTTATTTGAATATTTAATTTATTAAATTCTTTTATTTACATCAACTGAATATAATCACTGATTCTGACAACAGCAAAAGAAAAAAATACAAATAAATATAAATTTGTCTAAAAATATTCTAAATTTGTTAAATATGAAAAGAATTAGGCTCATGCAAAAATAAGGATCCCATGTTTAGCAAACTTACTTAAAATAAAAGTAATTAACTTTTCTTTGCAAAATGATTTACGGACAAGGTAGGCTGTAATCAAATTAAATACGGGCAGAAAAATTTGTAACAATATTATTGTATTAGATGGATAAAGTAAATAAATTAATTAGAAAACATGTTTTCTGGGATTAAAATACTTTTATACGTCAAACTGAAAAGTAAATTCACTCTTAGTTAAATACTACATTTTCTGCACTTGTTTAAATTTCATTACAAACGAACTAAACATTACAAAACTAAACTAAACATTAATCTGAAATCACCCAGCAGGAGAATTACTATTACACCCCAAATGGAACGAACACAAACTTCCAAACTCTAAAACAAAAGTCACGCCATCGCGAATTCCAATTATTCACAGGAAGTCCATCTTTCCGGAAATACGCAATTCAAAATTCTTCCTCTTCTTCTCAAAACCTTCGGGCTCTCTCTTCTGTCTAACGAGTTGCTCTGCGGTTCCATTATTTCTCTCGCTTAATGAAATTACAGAGACGTCCCAAATTAATTTTGCTTCGTTCTCCCTAGAAAAAGGAGAAAAAAATTCCACACACACTCCCTCTCAAACAGCTCTGTGAAGGGACATTTAATCAAATATGATCACGCATAAGAGAGAACATCGTTTAACAGTAACTAACCACGCCGGTTGAAAAAGCGTGACAAAAAAAAAAATCGATTGGTGCGATTTGATAATCGTATCACATGGCGGATCCTTTTTTGCCAAAGATAGAATGGTGTTACTTTAATATGAAATCGATTGACTTGTAATTTACATGGTTGGTATTTGTACAAGATAGCATCTTTCGGAACGAACTCGTCTTAATTAACAATAATTTGAATCCGTGATAAAAAATATTTCATGATGGAAACAGTAGTAGTTATTAATTTGTATTATGCATTTTTCTGAATTAACTATACTTCTCTAAATTAAATTAGTGATGAATAAATTGAATCATCTGAAATATAGAAATTGTAATGATTAGAAATGGTTACTTTTTACTGGAAAACAATTTGACATTATTTTGATGGACATTTGTTATGTTACAATTTTTGGACAATGTTACAATTTTTTAACTGATATCATTCTTGGCTAACGAATAGTTACCAAATTTTTCTGATTCGTGCTTCATTCACAATTCAATTTATATTTGAAAATAATATAATAAATTTACTACATGATTTCTGTGTCGCCTGGATAGGATAAATTATGTTAACAAACACTAAAGAGTTAATAAACTTTTGCATGAGTTTCTTAAACGAAACCAAGCAGTCAACGAATACTTTTATTTGCATGCTATGAGGCATTTGAAGGAATTATTAGATGAGTTAGATTAGATATTTGTTTCCTTCAGCTATACCATTGCCACTCAAATAATGAGTTAATCGCTTTTCGCATATCCAACTTTTATCCATGGTTGCTTAGTATGATGAATTATTCTATCGTTTATTTCCCAGAATTATTGAGAATAACTCTACTTGCGGTTACATGACTTTTCTCCCTCGCAAATAAATTAGTTTAAATTAGTGCAATCAGGAACTTATGTTTTGAGTGGCAAGGTCGGTATTCTTCTTAAGTCCATATGATATGCGCTTCAGAAAAGTGATGCAACGAAAGATATTAGGACATTCTCCATATATGGGACCTTTTTTTGTCCCTAGAGTTAAACTCTGCTTTCAAAAAATGACAATAGTGAATAAATTTTCTATGAGACTTACCTGCCGTCTCATAAAAAAATTTCCAAAACTAATCCAGCAACTGAAGCCATTTTAGCAGTGGTGCATAAATGGAAAAGGAGATTATTGTGAAAGAAAGAAGACTGACTAAAAGATATTCGAAACAATTATTGAGTTGTTGGATGGATTTTCTGTTGATTCGGTTTCCTTTTGGCAGAATTCGTCGGATGTTCATAAAATAATTTTAAAAAATCATTTCGTAAATAAAAGTAAAATATGTTCCCAAACTGTAATTATTAAAAAATTATTATTTAATTATTTGTAGGATATTTTAGAAACATGTTAAAGTGTAACTATAGAATAATTGTATAATCGTACATAAAACGATATAAAATTGTTAGTAATATAAACCAGCATTTTTCCTATCGAATTTTCCGAAAATGTGTTTAATTTTGAGATGATTAAGTGACTGGCTTAGTTTATTAATAAACACCAACAAAACATGAACTGAATATAATCATTGATTCCGACAACAACAAAAAAACAAATATGCATACATTTATCAACAAATCTTCTAAATTTGTCATGAAATATGAAGCCCATACAAAATAAAGCATTCCACTTTTAGTAAAACTTACTTAAAATAAAAATCATTGACTTTATAAAATACTTTTCAGACAAGGTAACCTGTCATGAAATTAATTACGGACAGAAAAGTTTGTAACAATATTATGCTTAGATGTATAAAGAAAATAACATAATTAGAAAACATATCTTCAATGATAAAAATATTTTCATACCCCAAACTGAAAACTATTCACTCCGAGCTAAAACATCATTTTCTGCCCTTGTTTAAAGTTCATTACAGACGAACTAAACATTAGAAAACTAAACTAAGCATTAATCTGCAATCACCCAGCAGAAGAAGAAATTACACCCCAAATGGAACGAATGCAAACTTCCAAACTCTGAAACAAAAGTCACGCCATCGCGAATTCCAATTATTCACAGGAAGTCCATCTTTCCGGAAATACGCAATTCACAATTCTTCCTCTTCTTCTGAAAACCTTTGGACTCTCTCTTCTGTCTAACGAGTTGCTCTGCGTTCCATTATTTCTCTCGCTTAATGAAATTACCGAGACGACCCAAATTAATTTTGCTTCCTTCTCCCTAGAAAAAAAAGAAAAAAAATTCCGCACACACTCCCTCTTAAACAGCTCTGTGAAGGGACATTTAATCAAATATGATCACGCATAAGAGAGCACATCATTTAACAGTAACTAACCTCGCCGGTTGAAACATCGTGCCAAAAAACTCGATGGCTGCGATTCGATAATCGCATTACATGGCGGATACTTTTTTTTCACCAAATATGGAATAGTGTTACTTTAACATGAAATCGATAGACTTGTAATTTACATGGACGTTATTTGCACAGAAAAGCAATTTTGGAATGAACTCATCTTGGTTAACTGTAATTTGAATCCGGGATAAAAATTATGCGTGAAATTGTATGATAGAAACAGTAGTAGTTATTAATTCAGTATAGATGCGTTTTTCTGAATGAACTATACTTCTTTAATTTGGATTAGTGACGAATAAATTGAATCATCTGAATATTCGAAATTGTAATGGCTGGAAAGGGATCGTTTTGACTTTAAGAATCAATCTTTCGTTCATGAAAATAAACAATTATGCCTTTGATGATTCTTAAACAATGTTAGTTTTTTTTAACTGATGTTTTTCAATGCTAACGAATTGTTACCAAATTTTTCTGACACGTGCATTATTCATAATTCAATTTCTATTTTAAAATAAAATTTTCTACGTGCATTCTGTATCGACCTAATAGGATAAAATATTTTAACAAGTACAAATGCCGTTGCAAGACGAAATAAATTTTATTCAATAAATTTCTTATTAAAAGAGAGATGTGTCTGCAAGGCATATGAATTTGCATCGGAGAGGGAAGTAGGAGTGACAGTTCGATCCAGACTTCTGGTATTCTTCGACAAAAAATCTGTAATTTCATTAAATTCCAAATCCTCAGGAATGGAGATCCATTGTAGGATACACATTCTAAGCAAGCAGGGGATTTGTTTTAAAGAGGTATAATGTTCAAGATAATTTTTCAGAAAGCTTTACTAAGAGCTTGTAAGGCAGATCTTGAGTCAGTGAAACTAGTAATTGTATTCATTTTTATACATATATATATATATATATATATATATATTTGTATATATATATACATATATTTGTATGTATGTATATATATATATATATACAAATGAATAATAAAATGTGTTTGTTACTGTTTTTGTACCTCAATATTTAAAAAATTTACTTTTTAAATATACTCTCTAGAGCCAAAACATTATGACCACCCCTACATTTTGCAATGAATTCGCCTGGATGACGTGGAAGGCACGTGATCAGGTGGAAGTGGTATTTAACTGGCAGTAAGTGGTGGTATTAATCCATGCCAAGGAGGGTTGAATCTGTGTTGCGCGCCAAAGGTACGCCAACTCGTTATTGACAGGGGGTCATAATGTTTTGGCTCTTGAGTGTAAGTAACAAAAAGCATATTTGTCTAGTTATCTCTATTGTTTTTTTTTTATTACTTTTTTTAGCAAAAGAAAAATTAATTTTTATGCACTTTAAAAAGCTTTTACATACTAATTTCTGATACTGTTTAAAAGTAATTAGCTATTACAAAAACTGAAAGTGCCTATAAATATTATTTCAGTGGTATGTGATATTATTAACAAAATATGCAAAGCATTTGCAAAATTGAGAAATGCGTTCCTTTCCTATTTCTTATTTGATTGCTTCTATTGATGCGTTAGTAAGTTTGTAAATAAATCATACTTTTAGACAATTCTTCTAATGAAATTCGGGCAAAGAATTTATATGCAATAATTCATTTAGGTTAAGACAATTTTGATGGAATTTACATTAACTGACTTTTTCTTTTGTTCAATTGTTTTCCTCGTTAAAAATGAAGTTTTGAAATTCTCTCAAAATTCACAACATCTCTTGTTTGTTTACAATGCTAAAATAACAAGGATTAACTCACACTGAGAAGTTTGGAAGACAATGCTGCATTATGATTAATTAATTTATGAATTTCTTACACGTATTTTACATAAAAAATTTAGCTTATACTAAGTATATGTTACGTTTTTATATTAATGAAGTTCTAGTGATTATCATTATTATGTTTTGAATGCATTATAAAAACAAACATTTCCAAGTAAAATAGGCCATCTCCAGTTTAAAATCAACATCATATTTCATTTTACTAAAACAAATGAAATGAACAAAAGAACTTTTTAAATTATAAGCATGATAAATCACTTCCAAGTCATTTAGTCTTGCATGAATCACTATAAAAGCATAGCATAACTATATAGGCGTAGTTGATTTATCTCCATGGGATTTGGCAAAATATTTCCGAAAGATACTTAGATAAATCTTCACAATATTTCATTGCTATGTACATAATGTTGATAACTTAAGAAATAAATAAAAATAGAGAGCATTATAAAATAACCAAAAACAAGATAAAGATAATTTCCCAAAGAACATATATTTCAAACAAGACTATTAATTTTATGTGATTATTCATTTGGCTTGAATAGACTTAACCAGATGCTTTGAGATTTATGTTCGCTGATGCTGGTTTATCTCAATTTATTCAAATGCTGTTAAAATACTAGAGATAAAAGTAGCTTTTCTTTGATATGAGGAAACCATTAATTTTTACAATGATTTTTCAATGATTAAATATGCAGAATAAGTGTATTTTAAATGTTATTCCATAATAATAGTAATAAATATTTTTCTTGGAAATTTTATTTAAGTAATGGAAATCTGAAATGAAATTAATAAATTATTAAATACAAAATAATCCAGTATTTTTTAATAATATATGACTTTTCTTGTTATTAAATACTTATATGAATGTTATGAGAAATTAATTTAATATAATAAAAAGTGAAACTTCACCGTAGTTCACCACCCTGGAATATTCTAGATTAGAATTTTTTATATATATATTTAATCAACTTACTGAAATTCGTAATATGAACAAACTTAAATACATATATACATCAATCCAATACTGTTCAATTATAATTTAATGTCAATTATTGATAACTGAAACTTTTTTTCAAACTATCTGTGTACCTCTTCAAAAACAGTTGAAGGGATGATGGGTAGCACGTTGGGACCATCTTAAGAAAGCTTGAATCGAAATTCAAAATATTCGATCGATTTTACACTAAAAGTTTCAAAGTGCATGTTTTTTTTTTGTTTTTTTTTTCCCAATGCAGCTGGCAAACAGACATGGACGTCTTTGGATGCCTATAAGGGCTGCACCTATAAGGGTTACTCACTCTGCATTACCCAGGGGGCGCGTGTAACTTGATGGTAAGCCACGGACGCGGAGTAACAATGCCCCCGCAGCGCTCTACGATCCTATTAGGACCGGGACCTACGGCTTAAAGTGGATTCCGAACCACTGCAAACACCCATGGGTAAAACCGGGATTTGAACCCGATACCTGTGGTACCGAACGCCAGAGCTCTAGCCATTCAGCCATCAGGCCCCTCAATGTGCATGTTGTGGATGGATAAAACTGTTGGATCTTTCGGATGTCCCATACATCATCGTTAAGGTGTTGGTTAAAAATTACAGTGACTCAATGTGGGTGCAATGAAGCAAATTGTTAAGTAGGCAACACTGAATCTGCTATATCTCTGCAGTTACAGCATCAAATATCCAGTATTCAAAATCAACAGCATAATATTCAAATCAAAATTATGTAAAGTAAAATTAAAATTTTTCCTTGTCATATTCCGGCAATAATACTTTTTAAAAATATCTACGACCGCTTAAGTTGCTTTCTGGTCATAAGGGAATTTTTTTCTTTTCATCGAAATAATTATTATTCAGTTTATAATAATTTTTTTGTATTACAATTTATACTGTATTTATAATAATAAATTGCATTTTAATTTATATTTAAAAAAATTTTAATTTAATTAATTTTAATTTTATATTTAAAATTTTTTATATTTGATCAATTTGCTTATCCAAAAATTTTCTTCTTCATTGGCGCAACAGCTTCTCGATGGCCAAGGCCAAGACATACTGGCAGGTTTTTAAAAAAAAAATTATTTCGTTTTTATTTACCTGCTTAATAAAAAAAAAATATATAAATATTTTAGATTTAAATTAATAATTTTATATTAACGATTATTTTATATTTAATTAAAAACAAAACTTTTATTTTGATTTTTTATACAAGCAGTTATATTTATAAAACATCTGAATGCGATTGGCACGATCGAAGTTTAACTCATAATGTACCAAAACCAATATCATAGTTAAAGATAAAAAAAATCGCCGATAAATATAGCAAAACATTATAAAAAAAGCAATTTGCAGAAATTAAAAATAATTAAAAAGAAAGCTCACAATATTTCCTAAAATATTTCTGCACGGAAAAAAAAACCTACATTATAATCCGTCCATTATACAATGAATAATAAGTTAAAAACAACAAAAGTTCATTTTTTTTCAATCTTATGCCAAATTTTCACTCTATAAATGTTTCATTACATGATGAAAGACGAGTGAAAAAGGAAAATATGAAAAATAAATAAATAAATAAATAAAATATTTGTGCACAGGTGGATCACATTTATTCTATTGGAGCTTATATTTAACGCTAACAAAAGTAAATAAACATGAAGAAATGTTCATCCAACTGAAAAATCGAATGCCTTGACGCGAAATCGACAAACGATAACAATAAAAAATATCGTTTGAGAAATAAAAATAATTAAAAAATTCGAATGGATTTACTTGTCATCAAGGCAAACGAAAAGTTTTTATTTCATCTTAGTAAAGCATCATAATTTGTTGTCAGGTCTGTAATCCTTATTAAACGTCTAAAAATTCTTTCCAACATAAGCAATAATGAAAAACGAAGTTCGAAAAAGATTTCGATAATATCTCCCATCACGAAGAAGAAATATATTTTTTGATTTTTCCAGGCGCATAAAGTGGTTGTACATACATACTGCCTATATATATTTTTTTCTTCGTGTTTATAGTACTGCATTTTTAGCCATCGAAAAGTTTTCAAGTAAGCTTTAAAGAAAAACGTTTTCAAGAGACTTAAGGTGTCAGCGTTTGGGCAAAAGAAGGAGAAAAAAGAGTAGGGGAAACTGGGGAAGAATTCCAAATGAAGCATTCGCAGCTGGCAAACAGGGAATCAAATGGCCTCTCGTAGAAATTCTTTTCTACAGAAAAATTTTTTAGTTCGAAGATTTTACTTCCATTTTCTCCTCGAAATAGCTGGCGAAATGGTTGGAAATGTTGGGATTGCAACAAAATAGAGACATTTTTTTTTTTTAACTTTGAACGCATATGAATTTCTGGGTTTTGCTACATTTTTTCTTTTTGATAGAGATTCTTTTGTGTGTTAACAAGTGGATTTGTCTGCTACTTGAAAAATATTTTATTTCAATTTTCTGTTTGAGAATGATTTTATGTCGAATTTTTTAACATTATCAGCAATTGTGTGTTGGTAAAATTTGTTTTTTTTAAATTTAACTTTCTTTTTCTACATTAATATTTTTATACTTTTCCGTGTCCAAAAATCAGTGAAAACTAAAAACTTTTTATTTCATATAACCTATTGAATATTATTTTGAATTTTATAAATAATTTTAAATGCTTTTATGTAGTATTTTGTTTTCAAATTAAAATTATTTGAGCCTACGTGTTTGACCTATAAGTTTTTACAAAGACGTTACCACTTTAGATAATCATCCTTAGTATGGAGTGATGTTGCCTCACAATTCGAAAAGTCACTTCTTCGGAGACAGACACTTTTTCCATTTCTCTGAATCTTGCTGAAGAATTTACCAGCGTACAGATTTATCTGTACAGACCTCTATTGTGACATTCCATCTGAATTACTTGTTTTCTAGCCTTCTAATTAAGATCACTTAGTTCATCTACCCAATTTATATTTATCTAAACTTGCAAAAGACCATTGTAGCATGTAGGTTGGGCAACCACATTGTAATTGAATCTGGTTGGGTTGAGATACTTGAGCTGGAGGTTAGAGAACTTCCAGCTTTATTTACATAAGCAAAAATAGAACAAAAATAAAATTAGAGACATACAATATTAATCATATTTAAAGACAGATGAATATAGTTTCGTGGAAGGACTCCACTTCAAAGCTGAAAATTCGATACTCGGCTACGCGCAGTACAGCGCAGAGTACACGAAATATACTTTCCCTGGGGTGAAAGTCTGTCTGCCAACTAGTGCGCCGGGATGCGCTAAATATATTTCTTCTCGGAATGAGAGACTATAAAATATACACTTCTCAGAGGGATGCTGCTGCACTTCCTCTCGAGTGAGAGCCTCGAGGTCTACTGACCATTTCACCTGAACGGGGGGGGGAGAGAGCGTAGGAGGAAGCACTGTTACAACCATGTAGATTCTAGAAACAGAAGTACTTTGGGAATGCTTAGACCATGTTCCAAAACTGTAATTTTGCATACTATGTTGGTGTACATTCTGGAGGTTCAAAATAGAATCGGTCTGATGGCCATCTGGATAGCACTCTGGCCATTCGTACCAAGGCTTCATGTTCAAATCCTGGCTGTGGCATGGAAGTTTGTTAGGGGTTCAGAATCCACATTAAACCGGAGGTCCTCATCTGATTAGCTTAATGTGTGCTAAAAATGACCCTTGAGCGAAAAGCCAAACCAAGTAATATAGAAATCGTTTAAGAAAAAAAAAAATTATAAAGCCATTAATGATGCTATAATACAATTGCTAATACATGTACTAAGGAATAAGATCGTATTACTATTAGTGGTCCTTAAGTCTTAAGACTCTAGTTATTTTAGGAAATTTTTCTGCTTGTATGTTGAATAATAAATATCTGATTCTGTGGAATGAAATATCGGTCACAGACATTAGTGATACAGGAATTTGTGTTTCATGGTTTAAGATTATCATAATTATCGATTTTAGTCGCGTTGTTTCTATAAAACCAAACAAATAAGAATCCATACTAGAAAAGTAATGTTCATGAAGCAATAAATGAACAACCATGTATGTTAAAATTATCAGAAAGCCTTTTTTAGATCTAAACATACGAATTTTAAACTTACTTATGAAGTTATGATTCACATTTGTAAAACTAAAAATTTAAAAACATACGCATAGCTATTGCATAAATAAAGAAAACTTTGTGTGTTGAAAAGAAAATTCATATTTTATTTAAGGGTGCCTTTCAATTGCCTTTCCTGCCTTTTCAATTCTTTTCCGCAACAATATCAACTTTATTTTTAAAAAAATGATAAAAGCATTCAATTAAAAGAAGTGAAAATTCAAAAGCATTTTAATTAAATTTTTATGATTAAAAATAATTAAAGAATACTTTTTTTTTAGTGAAAGAAATTAAGGAAAGTTTGAAAAAATGGCTTTATTTATTGTTTTGAAAGCAATGTGTTATCACCAAAAATTCTAATAATCACTAATGAAAAAATAAACAACAAACCAGCAAAACTTAACATTCGTTAAAAAAAAATCCACTTGATAATTTCTCGATACTTTACATTTTTGCAAACATATTTTTTTCATCAACCTGAGAAAATTCTAAAATTCTGAAATACCATTCGCGCTAAGAAACAACGAAAATAGCACTAACTGTTTGCTTAAGGGACGCAATTTTTATTCCTTTTCGACTTATTTTTGATTAGATTACTCGTGTTATTCCCAATTTTTTCCCTTTGTTTGAACATTCCTTATAGTGTTAGGGAGGATCTAAAATCCATTACTTTCATACTCACCTGAGTTTGTTCTCATCTTTTTCTTTATCGATTAAGCTCAGGTGTTGTCATCAAGGAACGATTCATGGAAATCTGTATGAGGAGCAAGTCTTTGAGGTTCAGATAATGAAAAAAAAACCCATGAAAAATGGAGTAAACAGCATTTAAAATGTCCGCATCGATTTCTTTGCTGTACAATTTTTTTTTAAATATGCTGTATTCAAAGGAATTTTTAATGTAAATGAATGCTATTGAATTAGTTTTATGATTATCCTTTATATATTATTGAGAAAACAAAAGTCATATATTCAACAAGTCAAGATTTTACACATATTTAACTTAATAAATGAAATTAGTACAAAGTTTATTTTATGCTTTTATGTTAATATGGTTCTAGTGATTGTCATTATTATGTTTTGAGTTATTATGTTTTAAATTATAAGCATAATAAATCACTTCCGAGTCATTTAGTCTTGCATGAATCACTGTAAAAGCATAACATAGCATATAAGTGTAGTTGATTAATCTCATTGAGATTTGGCAAAATATTTCCTCAAGATGCTTACTTTGATAAATCTTCACAATATTTCATTGTATGTCCAGAAAAGTTCTTGATAATTTAAGAAAGAAAAAAAAAAAGAGCATTATAAAATAATTAAAAACAAGAAAAGAACAAATTTCACAAAGAACATATATTTCAAACAATACTATTAATTTTATGTGATTATTCCTTTGGCTTGACTTGACTTAACTAGATGCTTTGAGATTTATGTTCGACGATGCTGATTTATATCAATTTATTAAAATGCTGTTAAAATACTAAAGATAGATTTCAAAACTAATTTTGCATAAGATAAAATGTAGTTGTATATTCTATATGTTCAATATAGTAAAGTTAATGAATATATATTTTCAAAGTCTTTAATGATGAAATAATACATTTGCTTGTATGTGCAAATGAATATGATCCTATTAACGTTAGTTGCCTTATGTCTTAAGCCACTAATTATTTTAGGAAATTTTCTACTTTATTTTTATTAATAAATATCCAATTCGGTGGAAAGAAATATTGGTCCTGAAAATCAGACACTCATGATATGTGACTTTGTGTTTCATGGTTTACGTAGATTATTATAATTACAGATTTTGGTCTCATTGTTCGTATAAAACCAATCAAACCAGATTATCATAATGGATAAGTTACTTTCGTGAAACTGTATTTGTACAACCATTTAAGTAATATTATTAGAAAGCCTCCTTATATATGGACATATGATGGTTGAACGATGGCATATGGAGTTATGCTTTACATATGTAAAAATAAAAATTAAAAAAAATTATATTTATTGCAGAAATAAAGGAAACAGAGAAAGAAATATAGAAAAGAAAATGCACACGTTCCTTAAGTATTTAGCCTTTTCAGTACTTTTTAGGCAAGAATATCAATTTTATTTTTAAAAAAATGATAAATGCATTCGATTGAAGAAGAGGAAATTCAAAAGCATTTTAACTAGTTTTTTTTTTTTCTTATAAAAATATTTAAAGGAATTTTTTTCTTTTTTTTTTTTTTAGTGCAGGAGCATAAGGAGAATTTAAAGCAATCTCTTTATTCATTATTTTAGAAACAATGTGTTTATCCACATAATTTTTAATAATCAATAATGAAAAATACAACAGACTAGCGAAACTTCATTTTTAACATGAAAAAAATCAATTGATTGTAATCTCTCGATGCTTTACATTTTTGCAAGCACACTTTTTTCATCAACGAATTCTAAATTGCGATTCGCGCTAAGAAACAACGAAAATAGCACTAACTGTTTGGTCAAGCGACGCAATTTTTATTTTTTTCGACTTATTCTTGATTAAATTTCTCGTATTATCCATTTTTTTCCTCTTTTGTTAGAACATTCCTCATAGGGTGAGGGAGGATAAAAAATCCATTATTTTCACACTCACCTGAATTTGTTCTCGTCTTTTTTGTTTATCGATTAAGCTCAGGTGTTGTCATCAAGGAACGATTCATGGAAATCCGAATTATCCGCAAGTCTTTGAGGTTCAGATAATCGAAAAAAAATCCATGAAAAATGGGAGAAAAATGGAGTAAACAGGATCTCAAATGCCCTCATCGATTTCTTTGCTGTACAATTTTTTTATAAAAATTATTACCGTATTCGAACGATTTTTTTAATGTTAATGAATGTTATTGTGGTTTATAATTATTCTTTATAAATTATTGAATCTAATATTATTCCAAATAACAAAAATCACATTAGTAATTTTAATTTAATAGATAGAAAATGGTTTCTTTTATTATGGAGAAATAAAACTTTTGTTAATACGCATGGTTTGTTAATTATTAAAACATCTATTTATTGAAAGATACTATATCATTTGTTTACAACATTGGATCATGAAAACTTGTTAATATTTGAAAACATTTCTCAGGAAAGGCCATTTGAATGACAACTTTGTTCCCGAGAAATTGAGATCATTCTAGAATGCTTAAAGCGATTTGAAAACATATAAACAACAAATAAAAAATAAAACAAATGATTTTTATTTAGTAAATTAAAACTCTTTTGTTCAAATATATCTCTAAAAAAATTATCGTATATTTCGGAATATAACTTGTAACAGGGGACGTGCGACCTAACACCTTCTAATCAAAATGTTTTGACATCCGATAGAAATCCATTGCATTCGTTAAAAGCGGTCTTTGGGACTTTACCTCAATTTCAGTGTTACACATTGGCTGAGAAGTTAGATCCGAGGAGATTTATTTATACATCTGATCCGCGTTATGCTGAAGAGTTGCAAAAGATTCTAAATGAAGTTGGAAGTGATTTTTAGTGGGCAAGAATGTGAAGAAGATATCTGTGAAAGTTCCCACTCAACAGTTCTAAATTTTCTTCAGACGATGATGATTTCTATGAGTCAGAAACAAGTATAGCATTTTAAAAACAGAACCAAAGGTGCTGTTGATGCAATAGATGAAAATTCTTCTGCTCATTCGTTCAGCAGAAGGACAACATGTTGGCCTACAGCTCTTTTCTGCCGGTGAGGATATATGAGGACATTAATTGCGTATATTTTGTGCCAAGACTATTTCCAAAACCCTGTTATGTCCAGGATGGTGTTTTGAAAGGATTAGCGAGAGATTTAGTCCTACCACTACTACTGCAGTGGATATTAATGTAGAACAATTTCACATTTGAAAGGACTCTTCTCAATAATACTTTCATAAGTGACTTTGAAATTTAATAAAATAAATATGCTTCTTAGACAAATCATTTGTCTCTCTATTTTTTTTTTAAACTAATTTTGTCTTGATGTTGGAATTCTTTTCCACCAATGTATATACAATTTGAATATTACTACACTTTTATGTTTTTTTTAGTAACCTAATGTTTTATAACTGTTTATGGGGTATATTTTTCTATTTTTAGTTTATTTTTTAGAAGAATATCAGTTCGAAACTCATTTTTTATGGAACCTAATTTTACAGCAGCGAATTTTCTTGAGAAAGTCTCAGTATACAGGAAAAATACAATAACAAACATAATTTGATCTTTAATAAGCCTTTATGCTCATCAAATTTTCCAAATACAATATTTTATTACGAGTACTATTGTTATTTACTTATTGTAAGTAAATAACACTTTCTTTTTACATCAAATGAATATAATCACTGCTTCTGACAACAAAGAAAAAAAACGCAAATTTATATACATTTGTCTAACAAATCTTCTAAATTTGTCATGAAATATAAAAACATCAAAATAAAGTATGCAAAATAAAGTGTTCCACGTTAAGCAAAAATTACTTAAAATAAGAGTCATCAACTTTAAATAAATGTTTTGCAGTAAAGATACATCAAATGAAATACGGACAGAACAGTTTATAACAATATTGTGCTTAGATGCATAAATAAAACAACATAATTAGAAAAAATATCTAAAGTGAACAAAATATATTTATACGTCAAACTGAAAACTGAGTTCACTCCTAGTTAAACTACATTTTCTGCACTTGTTTACATTTCATGAGAAACGAACTAAACGTTACAAAACTAAACTAAACTAAACATTAATCTGAAATCATGCAGCAGGAGAGGCAATTATACCCCAAATGGTACAAACGCAAACTTCCAAACTCTGAAGCAAAAGTCACGCCATCGCGAATTCCAATTATTCACAGGAAGTCCATCTTTCCGAAAATACGCAATTCACAATTCTTCCTCTTTTTCTCAAAACCTTCGAGCTCTCTCTTCTGTCTAACGAGTTGCTCTGCGGTTCCATTATTTCTCGCGCTTAATGAAATTACCGAGGCGACCTAAATTAATTTTGCTTCGTTCTCCCTAGAAAAAGAAGAAAAAAAATTCCACACATACTCCCTCTTAAACAGCTCTGTGAAGGGACATTTAATCAAATATGATCACGCATAAGAGAGCACATCATTTAACTGTAACTAACCTCGCCGGTTGAAACATCGAAGCCAAAAAGAATCGATGGCTGCCATTTGATAATCACATTACATGGCGGATCCTTTTTTGACCAAAGATGGAATGGTGTTATTTTAATAAGAAATCGATAGACTTGCAATTTACATTGTTTGTTATTTGCACAAGATAGCATCCTTTGGAATGAACTCCTCTTGATTAAGAGATATTTGAATCCGTGGTAAAAATTCTACTTGAAATTGTGTGATGGATCCAGTACTTGTTATTAATTGAAAAACAAAAATATATAGCAAAAATTTATCAAAAAAACCAATTAGCAGAAATTAAAAGAAAAAAAAAATAAAAGCTCTCAATATTTTTAAAATATTTATGTAAGAAAAAAACCTCTATTATAATCCGTTCATTATACATTGAATGATAAATTATAAACAGCAGAAGGTTTTTTTTTTTTTCTGTTATATCATATTTCTATGCTATAAATGCTTCATTACATGATGAGGAACCAACAAAAAAGGAAATCTTGAGCAAAAATAAATAAACAAGATATTTGTGCATAGGTGGATCACTTTATTCCATTGGCGCGTATATTTCAAGCGAACAAAAGCAAATAAAATTGATTAAATAATCATCCAACTGAAAGATTGAATGCATTGATGTTAAATCGGCAAACGATAACAATAAAAATGTCGTTTGAGAAATAAAAATCATTAAAAAATTCGAATGGATTTACTTGTCATCAAGGCAAACGAAAAGTTTTTTCTTCTTATTGAAGCCTCAAAATTTGTTGTCAGGCCTGCAATCCGTATTAAAGTTCTAAAAATTCTTTCGGACATAAACAGTCACGAAAAAGTAGAAGTTTGAAAAAGATTCGGCAATATCTCCCATCTCGAAAAAGAAATATATTTTTTGATTTTTCATTCCGCCTAAAGTGGTTGTACATACATACTGCCCGGATTTCTTTTTTCTTCATGTTTATAGTTCTGCAGTCTTAGCCATCGAAAAGTTTTCAAGTAAGCTTTAAAGAAAAACGTTTTCGAGCTACTTAAGGTGTCAGCGTTTGGGCAAAAGAAGGAGAAAAAAGTAGGGAGAACTGGGGAAGAATTCCAAATGAAGGGAATCAAAAGACCTCTCGTAGAAATTCTTTTCTACAGAAATTCTCTTCTAGTTCGAAGATTTTACTTTCATTTTCTCCTCGAAATAGCTGGCGAAATGGTTGGAAATGTTGGGATTGCAACAAAATAGTGACATTTTTTTTAATTTTGAATTCTTGTGAACTTCTAGGTGTTAGTGCATTTTTTTTTTTGATAGAGATTCTTTGGTATCTTAACGAACGATTTGTCTGCTATTCGAAAAGTATTTCATTTCAATTTTCTATTTGAGAATGATTTATTTAAGATATTTCTTTGAGTTTTATTTGCTAAATGCGCCAATATACCATTTGAATACTACTACGCATTTGTGTGGTTTTTTTAAAATTCAAAGTTTTATAACATTTTAGGAATATTTAGAGTACTTTTAGCTATGTTTAATTCCTTTTTAATAATATTTTTAGTGGAATATCAGTTCTAACTCCTCTGTTACAGAATCTATTTTTACCGCATTGAAATTTCTTGAGGAAATCTCAGTATACATGAAAATACAATAGCAAACATCATTTGATTGCCTAAATCAGCATTTATGCTTATCAAATTTTCCAAATAAATTATTTTATTTCGATTTGGTTAAGTGATTTGATTATTTTAATTAATAAACATATTTTTTTTTTTTTCACATCAACTAAATATATTACCGTTGATTCAGATAATAACAAAAGAAAAAAAAACAAAAACATGCGTACATTTGTCCAACAAAACTTCTTAAATTGTCATGAAATATGAAAACAGTAAAGCTTGTCCCAATATAAACTTTTCCATGTTTAGCAAACAGCACTTAAAATAAAAGTCATCATCTTCAAAAAAATTATTTGCAGACAAGGTACGCTGTCATCAAATTAAATACGGACAGAAAAGTTTGTAGATACCGTACAGAAAGTAACAAAATTAGAAAACGTATCTTCATGGTCAAAATATTTTTATACGCCGGACAGAAAACTGAAATCACCCCTAGCTAAAACTACATTTTCTGCACTTGTTTAAATTTCATTAGAAACGAACTAAACATTGCAAAACTGAACTAAGCATTAATATAAAATCATCCGGTAAGAGAGCCAATTATACCTCAAATGGAACGAACACAAACTTCCAATCTCTGAAACAAAAGTCACGCCATCGCGAATTCCAATTATTCACAGGAAGTCCATCTTTCCGGAAATACGCAATTCACAATTCTTCCTCTTCTTCTGAAAACCTTCGGGCTCTCTCTTCTGTCTAACGAGTTGCTCTGTGGTTTCATTATTTCTCTCGCTTAATGAAATTTCCGAGACGACCCCGAATTAATTTTACTTCGTTCTTTCTAGAAAAAGATGAAAAAAAATTCCACTCACACTCCCTCTTAAACAGCTCTGTGAAGGGAAATTTAATCAAATATGATCACGCATAAGAGAGCACATCATTTAATAGTAACTAACCTCGCCGGTTGAAACAGCGTGACAAAAAAATCGATGGCTGCGATTTGATAATCGCATTACATGGCGGATACTTTTTCTCCAAAGATGGAAATAATGTTACTTAAACATGAAATCGATCGACTTGTAATTTACATGGCTGCTATTTGCACAAGATAGCATCTTTGAGAGGAACCCATCTTGATTAACAGTAATTTGATTCCATGATAAAAATTATGCATGAAATAGAAACTTGATAGAAACAGTAGTAGTTATTAATTTAATATATATGCATTTTTCTGTATTAACTATACTTCTTTAATTTGGATTAGTTAATGAAGAAATTGAATCATCTGACATTTACAAATTTTAGTGTCTAGAAAGGGATCGTTTTAACTGTAAAACAATTTATGACTTTATTTTCATTGACGAAATATTGTTTCTTAAACAATGATTCCATTGATGATCCTTAAACAATGTTACAGATTTTTAACTCATGTCTTTTATGGCTAACGAATCAAACCAAAATTTCCAAAATTTTCTGACTCATGCATTATTCATGATTCAATTTCTATTTTAAAATATTGTAATAAAATTTCTACATGCAATTCTATATAGACCGAATAAGATAACTTATTTTAACAACTACTAATAACTTAGAAACCAGTTCTACGAAATTACACAATCAACGCATACTTTTATTTACATGTTATGAGGCATGTGAAGGAACTATTAGATGAAAATTTTTTGCTACCTTTAGCTATACGATTTCCACTCGAATGATGAGTTGATAGCTTTTCGCAAATCCAAATTTTACATGTAACTTAGTTGCATGAAACATTTCCCAGAATTATTGAGAACAGTTGTAGCTCATATAGCTTTTCTCCCACTCAAACAAAGTTAATGAAATTATAAACTCACAGTTTTAGAACTTCAGTACTCTTTTCAAGCCATATGATACGCGCTTTCTAAAAGCAATGTAAGAAAAGATATTAGTACAATATCTCTTCAACACAGCACAATTGAATGTACACATAATTTTAAGACAGTTATATGAAAAATTTGAATGTTTATTCTAAAACATGTATGTGGAAAAAATAAATAAGTGATGAAGACTTTTTTCTCTGTAACTGCTAAAAAGTTAAAAAAAATATATATATTTAATTGATTGGCTCCTATATTAGCAGGATATACTTCTAACCATTTTATTACCGTATCTACATTATTTTGAACCGCGTTATGGCGTAATTGTTCAGTATAAAGCAATAATGCGCATAGATGCAGTAATTATGAATTAAGAAAGAAAGCATTTCAAAAACTCCAGGAACGTTGGTATAAAAAGCTTTTTATAAATGAAAATTGCTCAACATAATATCTGACAACATATCTTGAAAGAATTTTTGTATTCAATTTTCTTTTGAAGTTAGTGACTGATAATATGTAACGTTACACTTTTCAACAAAAATTATAATAAAAGAAATTGTGGATCACAAAAATTGATCGATACAGATATATGGCGAAATCTTGTTTTGTAAATGAAGGAATTTCATATATATTGAGTAGAATTTTATTTATTTATTTATATTTTTTTGGCGAACATAATAATTAGTTAAAAAAATAATAAAAGCATATATGTCAATTTCAGGGAAGGAATACTATATTTATATTTAAAAATTAAAGGTTCATTGAAATGAGAGAAATTTCGACTAATAGCTTATTTTTACATTTATTAATAGTTGCATTTCCTCTTTCCATTATCAGGAAAATAACTTCCAAATATATTTCATTATAATATTTAATAACCTACATACTTTAATCTACTTTTGTCATGTTTTAAAAAATTGTTATTATTAGATGGCAGAAATAAAGTTAACCAGATGAAAATAAAATAATTTAAAATTTTCGTAAGTAAAGTATTGATTTCAAATTGCATTTATAAATTTCTTCGTCTACTTTAATCCCGTCTGACGAACTGTTGACAAAATATCAAGAACCGAATGTTATTGAAATTCGTAGTAGGAATATTCTGATCTCTAGGTGAAGAATCTTATGCATGATCCCCATCTCAGAGATAAAGGTACAAGATATTATTTTAACATTACAATATTTTATACAATAAATTGCTTATTAAATGAGAGAATGTATATATATATATATATATATATATGTTGTTGTTGTCGCATCCCCTGAACAGTACAAGGAAATCAAATATCGTGGTGCTCCAGAATAATATTATCTATGTTGATTGCCAGCTCGGACTAAACACTCAAGACCAAAAATATTAGGACCACCTGTCAATAACGAGTTGGCCACCTTTGGCGCGCAACACAGCTTCAACCCGCCTTGGCATGGATTAATACCACCACTTAATACCAGTTAAATACCACTTCCACCTGATCACGTCCCTTCCACGTCATTCAGGCTAGTTCATTGCAAAATGTAGGGGGTCATAATGTTTTGGCTCTTGAGTGTAAATATTCTTCTGAGAGATGGGTCAGACAATTCATGGCGGCTGCATAATCAAAGACATGATGAGGAGTCAGCTCGACATCAGGGCAGTTGCCTTTTTTTTTTCGTATTTTTCAATGCATCAGCAGAAATTTTCATATTTTTGTGGTGTTTCACCTTTACTCTTGTGAGAGTAGTAGCTGATTTTTTGTAGACATTTTGTTCAGCAATTTGGTATTTAGTCTTGATCTTAAAAGGAATTATAAGTGTAGATTTTGCCAAGGCATTTGCATCTGCAAGGGAAGTAGAAGTGGCAGCCAGATCAAGACTTCTGGCATTCTTCGCCAAAGAATCTGCAATTTCATTAAATTCTAAATCCATATAAAAAAGGATCCATTATAGGATACACATTCTATGCAAGCATAGATTTGTTGTAAAGCGATATAATGTTCAAGATCATACTCGAAAAACCTTTATTAAGAGCCTGTAAGGCAGACTTTGAGTCTGTGAAGCTAGTAATGTAAATTTATATATATATATATATAATCATATGATACAATAAAAACTTATTGTTTGAAACTGTTACATTAAAAACTGTGTTTGCTTAGATTTTGTACCTTAATATTTAAAACATTTACTTTTTAAATATAAGTGACAAAAAGCATATTTGTCTAGTATCTCTATAGTTTTTTTTTATTACTTATTTTAGGAAAAGGACAAATAATTTTTATGCACTGTTTTCTCTTGTTGCATAAAGAGCTTTTATGTACTTATTTCTGTTATTGTTTAAATAATAAATTGCTATTTCAAAAACTGAAAGTGCCTATAAATATTTTTTCAGTGGTATAAATTATTATTAACAAGATAGGCAAAACAATTGCAAAATTGAGAAATGCGTTCATTTCCTATTTCTTATTAGATTGCCTCAATTGATGTTTTAGTATGTTTTGCAAATAAATCATATTTTAGGCAATTCTTCTAATGAAATTTTTGCAAAGAGTTTATACGCATAATTCATTTAAATTAAGTACCCACAAGGCAATTTTGATGGAATTTACATTAACTGAATTTTTCTTCTGTTCAATTGTTTTCCCCGTTAAAATGAAGTTTTGGAATTCTTTCAAAATTCCAAAGATCTCCTGTTTGTTTACAATGCTAAATTAACAAGGAAGAACTCACTCTGAATGCGCAGAAGTTTAGAAAACAATGCTGCATTATGATTAATTAATTTTTTTTGACGTGCACAATTTTTGGGTTCTTTTAAAAAAATGAAAGCACAGAAAAATTGTATTTTTTTATGGATGAAATTCTCTTTTATCATTCAAAACTTTTATTTTATTTTTATTCATTATCATTCAAAACTTTTTTTATTGAATTAGTGGAATTCCTTTCGCGGTCTTACTGAAAATTATAGCGGAAATTAAATTTGAAAATTATTTATATTTAAATAAACATTTTAAACTAAAAATAAATTTTGCGATTCATCCTATGCCTTAATGCTTCTCAACTCGATAGAAATTTATTTATTAAGTGAATAAATTATTCCATTGTATTCTCAATGATTCTAATATTAACTTTCATATAAAAATTGTATAAATAAGAAAGGGTATAGAGACGATTTTATATAGTTTAGAAATCTAAATTATGAGTTTTTTTGTAATAAAATTTCTTTAATATTTTTTGTTAATAATTACTTCTTAACATTTTTTTTAAATTGAATCCGTGCTACAGAATGTTTGTCACGACATCATGAAGATTTTAAGTAAATTAAAGATTAATTTTTAAAATACACACAAAAAAAGATTACTTTTTAAAATAACCAAAAAAAAAAAAAAAAAAAAAAGATTAAAATTTTAAATAAATATTTATTGCATGTTTTTTTTTTGTTGCAAGTTTGTCACATTTCTATAGTTTCTTCGCTGTTCTTCTTTGATCTTCATGTTTTATTATTTATGCTAACAATTAAAATATTTAATATAATGCAAACCTGTTCCATATAGCCCTATAATAAATGTAAAATATTAAATATCTTAGCTTCAGAAAATTATCAATGAAACTAAAATAAAACTGCAACTACTTATTCAATTAAAATTATTTACATTCTTTATATTGATGGTTTTCAAATCTTATATGGTTAAAAAGAAAAGATAAAATTAAAAATAAAATAAAAATAGTTTGAATTTAATTTTTTCATTTAATTTATACTAAGTATATTTCATGTTTTTATATTAATATGGTTCTAGTTATTTTGATCGCTATGTTTTGAATAAGCATTATGCAAACATATATTACCAAATAAAATAGACTATCATCAGTTAAAAATCAAAACAAAAGAACTTTTCTGTTTAAATTATAAGCATGATAAATCATTTTCAAGTCATTTAGCCATGTATGAATCACTGTAAAAGCATAGCATAAAATATAAGTGTAGCTTATTTATCTCTTTGAGATTTGGAAAACTATTTACGGAAGATACTTAGATAAATCTTCACAACATTTCATTGTATATACAAAAAGAATTCCTGATGATTTAAGAAAGAAAAAAAGTTATGATTTATTTTATACATAATCACAAACAAGATAAAGATAACTTCCCAAATAATATATACTATATTTATAACAAATATTTAATTTTATGGGTTTATTCATTTCATATAAGGAAACTATTAATTTTTACAATGATTTCTTAAAAAATATATTAAATATACAGAATAAATGTAGTTTAAAGATTATTCCATGCCAAACTCGTGGCTCAGGCATAACGTGCACGTTGATGAGTATTAGGGGAGTAATTCAATCCGCCAGCGGCATTGATGTAAACACTGTTTCAAAAACGACGAGACACGATGTCGTTTGTGATGTTCAACATCTTACCTCGTGAGTCGGCTTCTTATTTTTTGCCGCAACAGCTCCTTCATGGGTCGTTACTACGGCAGATATCTAAAAAACTAATTTTGCTTTTATTTATTTGCTTATCAATAAAGTTATAGTACATTTTACATTTAATCAAAAGTAAAAATTTTATTTTGGTAATGTCTTTTAATATTTTTATACCACTAATAGTTATAAAATATTGGATTTCGATTGGCATGATCGAAATTTAACTTATAATATTACAAAAATAACGGCAAACTTGAAGATTATAAAAAATAGCCAATAAATATATAAAAAAAAATATAAAAAAGCAATTATCTGAAGTTATACGGAAAAAAAAATAAAGCTCAAATATTTCTTAAAATATTTACGCACGGGGGAAAAAAAACCGCCATTATAATCCATTCATTTACAATCAATGATAATTTAAAAACAGTAGAAGGGTTGTTTTTACTGTTATATCACATTTTTATGCTATAAATGCTCCATTACATGATAAGAAATCAGCAAAAAAAAAAAAAAAAAAAAAAAAAAAAAAAACAAAAACAAATATTTGTGCAAAGGTGGATCAAATTTATTCCATTGGCGCATATATTTAACGCGAACAAAAACAAATTACCTTGATTAAATGTTCATCCAACTGAAAAATCGAGTGCATTGACGCGAAATCGATAAACGATAACAATAAAAAATATCGTTTGAGAAATAAAAATAATTAAAAAATTCGAATGGATTTACTTGTCATCAAGGCAAACGAAAAGTTTTTATTCCATCTTATTGATGCATCAAAATTTGTTGTCAGGCCTGTAATCCTTATAAACTTCTAAAAATTCTTTCGAACATCAACAATAATGAAAAAGGAAGAAGTTCGAAGAAGATTCGGCTCCCATCACGAAGAAGAAACGTATTTTTTGATTTTCCAGTAGCATAAAGTTGTTGTACATACATACTGCCTATATTTCTTTTTTTTCTTCGTGTTTATACTTCTGCATTCTTAGCCATCGAAAAGTTTTCAAGTAAGCTTTAAAGAAAAACGTTTTCAAGCGACTTAAGGTGTCAGCGTTTGGGCAAAAGAAGGAGAAAAAAGTAGGGAGAACTGGGGAAGAATTCCAAATGAAGGGAATCAAAAGACCTCTCGTAGAAATTCTCTTCTAGTTCGAAGATTTTACTTCCATTTTATCCTCGAAATAGCTGGCGAAATGGTTGGAAATGTTGGGATTGCAACAAAATAGTGACATTTTTTTTTAGCTCTGAATTCATGTGAACTTCTAGGTTTTACTACATTTTTCTTTTTGATAGAGATTCTTTTGTGTCTTAACGGACGGATTTGTCTGCTACTTGAAAAAGTATTTCATTTCAATTTTCTATTGGACAATGATTTCTTGATGATTTTCTTTTAGATTTATCAGCAAATGTGTTTGGTGAAATTTGTATTTTATTAAATCTCGCATTTTTCATCTACGTTAATATTTTCATGCTTTTGTACGTAAAAATCAGCGAAAACCTAAAGTCTTTTATTTCACAAACATATTGATTAATTTCTATTGATAAATTTGTATTTATATTAAGCAAGTTTGTATTGTTTGCATAATTTTACATTTTGCCTTAATTCTTCTATGTAAATTTCAAATGAAGATTATTTATGCTCCTACATATTTGACCTATGAATTTTTTACAAAGGCATTACAACTTTGGGTTGTACATCCTTAGTGTGGTGTGATGTTCAAATGATGACTTCGTCGAAGACATTTTCCACTTTCATTTCCCCGTACCTTGCTAAAGAACTTAGTGCGCTGATTTATCGTGCACATCTATTCTGGCATATTATATGAATTGCTTGTTTCCTTGGCTTCGAATAATGGTCCCTTAGTTCAAGTACCCAACTTATATTTAACCAAACATGACAAAGATCATATAGATTGTAGAAATAGAAGTACTTTGGTAATGTTTAGGCAGTTTTTCAAAACGATAATTTTTCGCTCTAAACAATATAATTATATAATCTATATATTCAATGTAGAAATCGTTTAAGAAAATATATTTTTAAAGACTTTAATGATGTTATAATACATTTGCCTGTCTTAGGGTGAGCCTGTAATCTACAGGGCTCTTTCCCGTTTGGTGGATTGGAAATTCCTTCATCGGTTTTTCCATTGGGTGGTAGGAGGGAAATAGAATACCTCCGGCGAAATAACAGGTAGAAGTTCAATTTTCCGAGGCAATGGCAACCCATCTGTTCATGAGGAATATAAAACGCGGCAAATGTCCTGATATCAAGCTTACTCCTTATAATGTTGTCGATTGCCCAGCTGTTGCAACCATCATAGTTATATTGTTTGGACCATCCCTCTGAAGAGAATTTATACTCCGAGTTGGTAATCAACATAGCTAATATTATTAGGGAGCACCATTATGTTTTATTTTCTTGTAATCTTCAGGAGATACGAAAATAACAACACCATGCATTTTCTTTTATGTACAAATAACTATGATATAATTACCAGTAAGTTCTTAAGACTTAAACCACTAATTATTTTAGGAAATTTTTCTGCTTGCATGCTAATTAATAAATATTTGGTGAAAAGAAATCTCGAAACACACACACTTATAATACACACATTTTGTGTTTCATGGTTTACGTAGATTATCATAATTATCAATTTTAATTGCATTGTTCGTATAAAAAAATCAAATCGTGATCCATACTAGAAGAATTATGTTCGGTAAACTATAGTTGAACAACCATTTTTGTAAAATGATTATCATATGAAGGTTGAACTTACAAATTAAGTTATGCTTTACATATATAAAAATAAAAGTTTAAGAACTTATGCATAAAGTAATTATTGCATAAATAAATAAAACTTTGTATGTTGGTAAGAAAATGCATATTTTCCTAAAGGGTGTAATCTTTTAAATTTTTTTTTTCTGCAAGTATCTGAGCTTTATGTAGAAAAGTGATAAATTTCTTCGATTGAAAGAATAAAAAATTCAACAGATTTTTTTAACTAGATTTTTTTTTAAATATTTAAAGGAATTCTTTCTTTTTCATTCAGTGCAGGTACATAAAGAAAATTTAAAACAAAATAGCTTTATTGTTTGTTTGGAAGCCACGTGTTTATCCACATAATTTTTAATAATCGCAAATGTACTGGTTTGTTGTTTACTTTTTTTAACTTAATTTTCAACCGAAAAAAAATCAATTGATTGCAATTTCTCGATGCTTTACATTTTTGCAAGCACACTTTTTTCATCAACGAATTCTGAAATACCATTCGCGCTAAGAAACAACGAAAATAGCACTAACTGTTTAAGCTAATTATAAGCGATGCAATTTTTATTCCTTTTCGACTTATTCTTGATTAAATTTCTCATATTATTCCCCATTTTTTTTCTCCTTTACTTGAAAACATTCCATATAGGGTGAGAGAGGATCAAAAATCTATTATTTTCACACTCACCTGAATGTGTTCTCGTCTTTTTCTTTATCGATTAAGCTCAGGTGTTATCATCAAGGAACGATTCAAGGAAATCCGAATTATCCGCAAGTCTTTGAGGTTCGGATAATGAAAAAAAAATCCTTAAAAAATGGGAGAAAAATGGAGTAAACAGGATCTCAAATGTCCTCATCGATTTCTTTGCTGTACAACTATTTTTTTTAAATTTGCTACGTTCAAAAGTTTTTTTTAACATAAACGAATGTTATAGAATTAGTTGTATAATTATCCTTTGTAAATTATTGAACCCAATATAATTCAGAAAAACAAAAATCTTATTCGTAAACCTTTATTTAATATTGATAGAAAATAGTTTCTTTTATTGTTTAGAAATAAAACTGTCAATATGCAAGGTTTGTTATTTATTAAAACATCTATTTATTTGAAGATAATTTTTTGCAACATTAGATCATGAAAACCTGTTAATATTAAAAAAATTCTCAGCGAAGACCATTATAATGGCATAGTTCATTCAAGAGGTTTGAAAACACATATGTAACAAACAAAAAATAAAACTAATTGAATCTTTTTTAATAAATTAAAACTAGTTTGTTGAAATATACCTTTTATGATGTATTTCTTAAAAGTTTTCGCAAATTTCTGAATATAACCCGTAACAGGGGCCGTGCGGGTGTCGCAGACAGCTCAATTCTCCCGCCATCCTTCCATCACCTCTATAAGCATGCTTAGTCCAACTGAATGGATTTTCCTCTAGCTTCTTGTTTTGTGACTTTCAACATAACAAACTCTTATCACAATATTTTGTCATGTGCATCGGGTAGAAATTCCATATCATTCTTCGATAGTGGTCTGCGAGACCTCATCGCCCTTTCAGTATTTCAGTTTTTAGCAGTTGTACACATTAGTTCTGAAGTTAGATCAAAGGATATTTATTTATGCATCTGATCTGCGTTATGCTATCAATCAACAGTTCTTAATTTTCTTCAGACGATGATAATTCCTTTGAGTCAGTAACAACTATAGCATTTTAAAACTGAACCAAAGGAGATGTTGATGCAATAGATAAGAAATACTGTGCTCATTTATACAACAGGAGACATGTTGTCCTATGGCTCTTTTCTGCGGTTTAGTAGTTATGGTGATATTAATCGTTTACATTTCTTCCGAAGCTATTCCCAAAACCCTGTTATGTCCAGAATGGTATTTTGAAAGGATTAGCTAGAGAATCAGTCCTATCACTACTACTACTACAGTTGTTAATGTAACACCATTTCACATTTGAAATGACTTTTCTCCATCATACTTTAATATGCGACCTTGAAATTTTAATAACTTAAAATATTACCTAGAAAAATGATTTGCCTAAATTTAATTCTTTTGAACTAAATTTTGACTTGGTGGGGGATTTCGTTTCTAGTACTGTTTCTATAATAAAATTATGCGTATAATTTTTACCACGGATTCAAATTACGGTTAATCAAGATGAGTTCGTTCCGAAAGATGCTAACTTATGCAAATACCAACCATCTAAATTACAAGTCTATTGATTTCCTGTTAAAGTAACACCATTCCATCTTTGGTCAAAACAGATCCGCCATGTAATGCGATTATCAAATCGCAGCCATCGATTTTTTTGGCGCGATGTTTCAAGCGGCGAGGTTAGTTACTGTCAAAGGATGTGCTCTCTTATGCGTGATCATATTTGATTAAATGTCCCTTCACAGAGCTGTTTGAGAGGGGAGTGTGAGTGGAATTTTTTTCCTTCTTTTTCTAGGGAGAGCGAAGCAAAATTAATTTGGGTCGTCTCGGTAATTTCATTAATCGAGAGAAATAATGGAACCGCAGAGCAACTTGTTAGAAGAGAGAGAGAGAGAGAGCCCGAGGTTTTCAGAAGAAGAGGAAGAATTGTGAATTGCGTATTTCCGGAAAGATGGAATTTCTGTGAATAATTGGAATTCACGATGGCGTGACTTTTGTTTTGGAGTTTGGGAAGTTTGCGTTCGTTCCATTTCAGGTGTAATTGTCTCCCCTGCTGGATGGTCTCACATTAATGTTTAGTTCGTTTCTAATGAAATTTAAACAAGTGCAGAAAATGCAGTATTTAACTAAGACTGTATTTAGTTTTACAGTTTGACGTATAAAAGTATTTTGATCATTGAAGATATTGTTTATAATTATGTTGTTTTCTTTATAGATCTAATAATGTAATATTGTTACAAACTTTTCTGTCCGTATTTAATTTAATAATAGCTTACCCTGCCTGCAATTCATTTTTTAAAGTTGGTGACTTTTATTTAATAATTTTTGCTTAACGTGGATAATTTATTTTGCATGAGCTTCATATTTCATGACAAATTCAGAAAATTTGTTAGACAAATGTATATGTATTTGAGGTTTTCTTTTGTTGTTGTCAGAATTAGTGATTATGTTCAATTGATGTTTATGTTGGTGATTATTACTTAAAATAAGCAAATCACTTAAACACCTCGAAATAAAATAAATTATTCGGAAAATTTGATAAGCATAGGGATGATTTAGACAAACAGATGATGTTTGGTATTGTATTTTGCCTGAATACTGAGAATTTAACAAGTATGTTTACAAGTACTAAAAATTTAGTTCCATAAAATAGGAATTATGAGCTAATATTAATCTAAAAAAATTATTAAAGAAATTAAAAATAGTAAAATATACTCCAATAACAGTTATAAAACTTTGAGTTTCTAAAAAAACACGATATTTTTCTTCACACTACTCCATTTTGTATAATGCCAAAGAAATGGCGGCGACTCTCCAAGATGTGACCTCTTTAAAGAATTCATTTTCTGGTTGAAGGCAAGGCACATAAATGGTATCTTCAATGGATTGACCACAAAAAAGGTCCTTCTATATATATATATACACTCAAGAGCCAAAACATTATGACCACCCCTACATTTTGCAATGAACTCGCCTGGATGACGTGGAAGGCACGTGATCAGGTGGAAGTGGTATTTAACTAGTATTAAGTGGTGGTATTAATCCATGCCAAGGCGGGTTGAAACTGCTTTGCGCGGCAAAGGTGGGCCAACTCGTTATTGACAGGTGGTCATAATGTTTTGGCTCTTGAGTGTATATATATAATATGTGTGTGTGTGTGTGTGTGTGCGTGTTTTCTGTAAAATTATTTGCAAACTTTCAATTGATGATTAATATTTAACTTGTCTTATTGATATTGATACAATTGTTCAATTGTTTCGGTAGAATGGTTTTAGTATGCGTTTGCAACTCACATTTTTTCCCTATGAAATTCTTATTATTTATGTGTATAAATTTTTTATTTGATCTTTATTTTGTTCCTTATTTCATGTGTAGATAGTCAAAAATGTAAGATTGTGGTTGTATTTCTTTCGGTAGTAGCAGAGTATCACGTACAATACATAAGTCCCGTGATATCTTGCAGAAAAATTTTATCATGTAAATAAAGATAGTACATGCTTGTGAATTTTATATAGTTACAAGTATAAGTTGTGAAATAATATTATACATATATTTTTAGTATAAATTGAGCAAAATCTATATAATTTTCTACTTAAAGTTCAGAAAATTCCGATTCAGGGCCGAATCTGTTCGAAAATGCTTCTCTATTTGAAAATTTTCAGATTTAAATGATCTCTTACTCCATATAAGCAGCAAAATGGTTCGAAATCTTGCATGCTTTTAAAAACTTTTATAACATTGCATCAATTTCAATTGAACAATGACGTTTTACTAATAGTAATCTACATTTTTGAAACAGAAAAAATTCTAACATTTGAAGCAAAGGAAGAAAACTGGATCGGAGATTTCAATTGAAGTTTACTTATCTGCTAAAATCACAAATTAATTTTGTTCATTAGAATTATTTATTTACGTGTCTTTCATAAATTTTTATAATCTTTAGTGATCTTTTTTATTTTTATAAAAATGTATTGTATATTCAAATATATGAAAGTGATTAAATAAACCCCAGAAATTATAAATTTGTTGTTCATGAATGCCATGCCCTCTGGACAACTGGGGTTTGGTTGTTTGCCACTAGAACGGCAGATAAGTATCAGAGTTATCGTAATCCAGATAAAATTACGAAGATCTACACCAACATTTTTCACCACAATTTTAAATGGATACTCCTAAATTGGCGTCTTAGAAGGTTTGGTTTGTCGCTCTACGGTCATCTTCTGCGCACGAGGGCTAAACTTTTAAAGTTGAGCACCGCCGGGAAACCCGAAACCTGTGGTACTGAATTTCAGGTCCCTGGCGTCTTAGACCTCTTCTTTCTTTCGTGTTGACAGAATTTGTCATGCCTGTTGTCGAAATGTTACATATCTATAACTTTTTTTCTAAAAATAATTCAATCACTAAATAATAGAAAAATTGTGAAAGATACAAAAATAATTCTAATGGACAAAAATAATTTGTGGTTTTAGTACACAAGCAAACTTCAGTTGAAATCTCTATTCCAGTTTTCCTTCCATTTCTTCAAACTATAGATTTTTTTTCAAAATTCCAGATTACTGATAACAGTGAAAGTAAATTGTTAAATTGAAATTTATGCTTTCATTCTTCAAGATTATGAAACTCTTTAAGAGCATGCAAGATATCGATTCATTTCAATCATAAGAAACTGTAACCGTACTTCGTCTACTAAATTTTAACCTTTATTTTATTGTTGTTAATCACCCGTGATAGACGAGGGTTATGTGTGTGCATTTTTAATATTATATATTATGTATCTACATATTGTCATTTGTCCGAATAAATTAAAGAAAAGTATTAGAATACGCGACTTGAAACTATATCCCGATTTTTCGGATGCCTGCTTTATGGATCGTTGAATTAGAAAGGTAAGAAAAAATTTTATACCAAATTTTCTAGTTTAGCGATTTGTTTGTTGAAGTAAAACATGTATCAACCATTGAATATGAAAGAATTCCGTTCGAATTTGCTTGTTGGGTTTTAAATCAAGTTTCCTTTTCAGTATCTACCAGGCGTTCGGGCCAACAGACATATAAAAATAGAATTTGAAATACTTTAATCAGCAGGAATCGTAGTAAATAAAATGAAAATTTTTTCCCGTTTATTTTATTTATTTCCAATTTCGCATTCTATGAAATTCTTGCATGTTGAAAACATTTTTTTTGCCGTAAAAATTCCTTACATACACAATTTCTATATGTATGATGGACAATATTATCGACTTTTAATGTTTAACCATAATAACGCTACAATAATAGGCATTCTGAATTCTATTTTACTTATGTTTTCAAGGTATTTATGTGTTTTTACGATATATTATTACGATGCATTTATTATTTTATTTTTGTGTTATTACGACGTATGTCATCAAAACGTCAGTCATGTCTTGAGAAAATTATTTAATTTCTTTTAATATTTAAAAAACATTTAACTTTAAATATGGTTGTTTGATTGGTATTAGCTTTTATTAGGCTAATACCAATTTGCTTTACAATATACTGCAAATATAAACTTTTCTAGGGACAAGAGTTTACAATATTATTAATTAAAAGTAACCGGGAATTTTCTTAAATGGATTTTAAGATTGATTTAATTTTTTCTTGTTTAAATATTCAATGGAATGCTTTCTTGAACCGTTTACATTAATAAATGTGTCGATAAGTCGCTTGTTACATTCAAGAGAGATAAAATGCTATCTTTACCAATAAGCCATTGTACAATTTATTGCAGTTAATGATCACTATCATCATATACCTAGCAACTTCAAAGTATACATTAAATATTGCTTGGAATCCGTATACAATATATCCCGTGCGTCAGAAGTTGGGGAAAAAAACACTATTTAACAAGATTTAATAAAATGAACAGATAGACACAAGATCTAAAAAAAAATATTTATTTATATAATGATAAATGCAATAAATATTGAAATTTTTTACTGCTGATTGACAACATAAAAGTATATGTACAGTAATTGGAAAATCCTAGGAACAGTCCTCTTTCTTTAATCATCTCCTTTTAAAAGATTTGTTGTGCTGTTGTGAATGCATCCATATTAATCCTTTTTAAAAATAAAAATCGCCCTCAATTTAGCTCTTTTCAATAATAAAAAGTCACAATCAGGTTAGATTCCTTTAGTTAGTTAAGTCGCATATCCTTGTTTTGGCTCAATAAATGAAATCATATTCCTTAATAAACAAACAGTTGCCAGGTTGATTGTTCATTAGCTTTCTACTTAAGGTCACATACATTTGCCAATTTACTTGACATAAAGTAAATATGAGGTTACCCTGTCCAAACAATTTTTTTTACCCTTTAGTAGACGAATGACATGTATAATATTTGCGTATACAGGTGCATTTATGCTGATGAATCAGAGCTAGCATAAGAATACAAACATGATTATGCTTCTATATTCTCACAAACAACAGTATGCGAAGAATTTTATTTTTCAACACAGTAATTTTATTGCCAATGTCGATAATAATAGTCACTTTAGCAGGTCAATTCGCACTAATAAGCCAATAAGGCTTCGCTACCCTTTATTTCTAATGATGCATATCCTTGTTTTGGACTAAACATTAACTCTAATTATAGAAACAGTTGTAGTTTAAAAAAATAGATTTTACCTAGCCATCTAGATGTCAAGATTTGTTCTTTATTCAATTGGCATACTTATTTTTTATGTTTTAGCTCAACGAGCTATTGCTTGAGAGAATAGGGTCCCTAGTATATATTTATTCCCCTAAAATATACTGTTTCCCTTTTTATTGGTATAACAAACAATTTTATCTTGAATAGGGAGCATGCTTTGTTTAATTTTTTGGTTAATTGGAATTTTTACATAATTTTAAATAAAATATATATATAAATATACTGTTGTCGATATGTAAAAATGTTTATTTTTTCAGGGATTTTGTATATTTAAATTTTACATTAGTTTGAAGTGCTCCTAAATATTTTTGACAGAAAGGTGAAATATATGATAGGATTTTTCGAACCATTAGTTTAAAGTGAAATAATGTTTTTAAATATTTCCAAAATGATTGAAAAATTAAGTGAATTAAATGTATTCTCCATGCATGGATTGGATAAACAGAGAATTAATTTGTTACATTCATGTACTTTGGCATCTATGTATGTGTGACTACCAAATTCATTACCTTGTCTATGTCCTTAGTAATGAAAAGTTACAGGTACATGGATTTCATTAATCGTAATTATAATGTTTAATTTCATTATGTGAATTACTAATCTAAGGGACCTTATTGTAAGTTTTTAGGAACGAGTTTCATATTATTAATTACAATTAAAATGCTAAATTTTATTATCTCAGTTATTGCTTCTTAATTGATTATTGCATAAAAATATCTCATAATTATTTTGCATAATTTATTTAACTGTAAATATATTGTACATTTTACAATTCAATCAATATACAATGTGGTGACCCGGGTTCATGGTTCTAGCGGGGTGGGGGGGGCAGTGTTGGGCCGGTGGGCAAAGTTTTAATACGCTTGATATATTCAATGAGAAATAATAAGAAAATACAAAAACAAATGCTTCATTCAGTTTAAATAAATAAGTAATAATTTAAAAAGAACTAAATGAAGGGTTAGCGAATTAGACTGGAATGTTTTTTTTTAAATCAAAATTATTTTTTTATTTACATAGTAGAGTATTATTTTAAAGTCACTAATTTCTACAAATGCTAATGAATTTAGGTTGATTTTCATGCTTGTATAGTGAAATGTAAATATTTCATAAAGTGTCTTAATATAATTGCATGAAGAACAACTTATCACACAATTTAATCTAATTTGTTATAGTTTTTGGAATGAATAATTTTTTTTTATTATTGGTATCTTCTGTTTATCAACAGTAATCTACCCATAAATGATAACAGTGGAAATCCAGAAAATTTTCACCAACGAGTTCCCAATCTTTCAAAGCAAATTTGTCCCCACAGGATTCAAACCCGAGCTCTTCAGTTCACTAACCACGTCCATTTTTATAGTGCTACTCATTAAACAAAGCCTACAAAAAATACAATTATATAGAGCAGATATAATACAGTGGATGATATTGCAGTTCTTCAGAAAATAGTCTAAAATTAGTAAGTTTTTAAACACTGTATTAAATTTACAAATTTATTTCATTAAATTGTTTTTAGAAATATTGAACCATAAATCTGAGTATATTTCTCTACCCAGAGTATTATTTTTCTCTGTGTAATCTAAAGATGCAATTTTAGATAAATCTAATAACAATTGCAGTTTAGATTTAATTTTTTTCAGCTTTGTACAAAATTATGATAAAATTGGCATTTTCTTCGTAAAAGCATAGTTTGGAAATAAAATTTATCAATATTCTTAATTGAATAGACTTAAAAGATAATTTAAAACGTAGGCATATGTAACTATAATATATCAGTAATAGTTATATATTGTTGCTTGCAATTATATATAAGTCATCTATAACGCAGTTATGCAAGCTAATGAAAAATGTAATTCCAACCAAGAAGATGTTAGAAACGAATGAAATTTAGGCAATGCAGTTGTCTAAGAAACATATTTGATTAAAGTTTCAAACTCACTTTAAAATATGCACGAGAAGAATCATTTATGTACACTAATAACCACCGTAAAATTCTGGATTTTGACTGCAAACATGCAATAGCACATGTATTGTGCTTAGGCCGTATGTAATTGCATGCGATAGTTTTATGCATGTTGCACTTGGTCAGTCAAATCAGTAACGGTCCGTGATACTCGTAGTTTTGGATGACATTTTATTTGTCGCCCAATAATGTTCCATACTTTGGAAAGAGATCCGCCCTAGGCAATATGTTGACACTCTGTAAAACAGTTTGCATGTGAGCAGTAGTATGGAGACGGGCATTATTCTGTAGGAAAACACTCCGTGGTATAATCATCACAATTGGTTCAGTCACTAGTTTCACAAACAAATTTACTGTCATAGTGTGGTATATCAACGAAAGTGTTCCTACTGTCATTAGAAATTGCTCCTTAGACCATAACTCCTTGTGTAGGTCCAATGTATCTATAGAGCAGACAGATTGGCTTCAAGAGCTCGTAAGGCATGCTTCTAATCGACATACGGCCAATACTGATGTCAATAAAGAGTTCTCATTTCAGAACATAATAAATCTGCTCTCCTCCCCTTTAATGGAATCTACCTTGGCACCACTGTAGTCTCAGATATCAGTGATTTGGAGTTAAGGAAATGAATGATGCAGCTTGTCTGGCTCGGAGCTGTATAATCGATTTCTTGTTGTTTGTTGTGTCATTCTGGTGCCAACAGAAGCTCGAATTCTTGCCGCAAATGCCGTACAATGCATCACATCTATACTGTAGATACGGTTTCTCGTAATGACAGCCTATGTAAAGTCTAAAACAGTTCTTCTAGAGATAGAAATTTCTGGTGATCACTGCTGCCGAAAATAATGCACAATGGTTAATATGTATCGGTTAATTGCTTCTGCAATATTGCAGAAAGTAAATCTACCTCCTCGTTACTTTATAACACAAGAACAGAGGGTTGCTGATTTGATTGACCGAGTGTATTAGGACTGGAACTTCATCTCTCAAAACGACACATGGTACTTGTACGATATACAATGCATGCCCTTTTACATGCTTGTAATTGAAATCATAGAGACTACAGTGGTTATTAGTGCATCACCATTTCACATTTGAAATTACTCTTATCCATCATACTTTAATATGTGACCTTGAAATTTTAATAAAATAAATGTTACCTAGAACAAATGCTTTATCTGAATTTAATTCTTTTAAACTAATTGCGTCTTGCTGGTGAGATTTCATTTTTCACCATTGTATATACCATTTGAATATGTCTACACTTTTGTATATTTTTTTAGAAATTCAAAAGTTTTTACTGTTTTTGAATATGTGGAGTATTTTTTGCTATTTTTAAACTGCTCTTTTATAGAATCAATTTTTACCGCGCTGAAGTTTCTTGAGTAAATCTCAGTTAACAGGAAAAATAAAATAACAAACATCATCTGATTTGTCTAAATCACCATTTATGCTAATCAAATTTTCCGAATAAATTATTTTATTTCGAGGTGGTTAAGTGATTTGCTTATTTTAATTAGTAAACACTTTTTTTATATCAACTAAATAAAATCAATGATTCTAACAACAACAAAAGAAAAAAACACAAATATGTATAAATTTGTCCAACGAAACTTCTGAATTTGTCATGAAAAATATTTGAAAACAGAAATAATTGGAAAACACATATTTGAAAATTCACCCAACATAGATATTTCTATGTTCAGCAAACTTTACTTAAAATAAGTCATCAACTTTAAAAAAAAATGATTTGCAATTTTCATCAAATTAAATACGGACGGAAAAGTTTGTAACAATATTATTATATTAGATGCATAAAGAAACTAGCATAATTAGAAAACATATCTTTAATGATCAAAATATTTTGTCACTCCTAGCTAAAACTACATTTTCTGCACTTGTTTAAATTTCATTACAAACGAATTAAACATTGCAAATCTAAACTAAACATTAATCTGAAATCATCCAGCAGGAGAGAGAATTATACCTCAAATGGTATAAACGCAAACTTCCAAACTCCGAAACAAAAGTCACGCCATCGCGAATTCCAATTATTCACAGGAAGTCCTTCTTTCCGGAAATACGCAATTCACAATTCTTTCCCTTCTTCTCAAAACCTTCGGGCTCTCTCTTCTGTTAACTAGTTGTTCTGCGGTTCCATTATTTCTCTCGCTTAATGAAATTACCGAGACGACCCTAAATTAATTTTACTTCCTTCTCTCTAGAAAAAGAAAGAAAAAAATCCGCACACACTCCCTCTTAAACAGCTCTGTGAAGGGACATTTAATCAAATATGATCACGCATAAGAGAGTACATTATTTAACAGTAACTAACCTCGACGGTTGAAACATCGTGCCAAAATGAATCGATGGCGGCGTATTGATAATTGCATTACATGGTGGATCTTTTTTGACCAAAGATGTTACTTTAACATGAAATCGATAGACTTGTAATTTACATGGATGCTATTTGAATAAGATAGCCTCTTTCGGAATGAACTCATCTTGATTAACAGTAATTTGAATCCTTGGTAAAAATTATGCATGAAATTGTATTATAGAAACAGTAGTAGTTATTAATTCAATATATGTGCATTTTTATGAATTAACAATACTTTTTAAAGTTAGTTTCAGAAAACTATTAATGAAATTAAAATAAAAAAGTCGCTGTTTATACAATTAAGGCTATTCCGGTCCTTTTTATTGACCGTTTTTTGAAATTTTCAAACCCTTTATGATTGAGAAGAGAAGATTAAAATAAAATAAAAATAGTTTGACTTTTTTACACATATTTTGCTTAATAAATTCGTTTTGTATCAAGTATATTTTATACTGTTATATTAATATGGCTAGTGATTATCCGTATTAAGTTTTAAATGCATTGCAGAAACAAATTTCGCCAGATGAAGTAGGACATCCCCAGTTAAAAATCAACATCATATTTCATATTAATAAAATAAATGAAACGTACAAAATCACTTTTGTGATTTAAATTATAAGCAAAATAAATCACTTCTAAGTTATTTAATCATGCTAGAATCACTGTAAAAGACATGCTACACTTATATATTATATTATATTATCTCTTTGAGATTTGGCAAAATATTTCCGGAAGATATTTAGATACAGCTTCACAATACTTCATTATATGCACAAAAATTCCTGACTATATATTGTAAAAAGCAAGATAAAGATAATTTCACAAAGAACTTATATTTCAAGTTATACGTTTAATTGTATGTGTTTATTCCTTTGATTTGACTTATCTAGGTGTTTTGAAATTTATGTTCGCTGATGCTGGTTTATTTCAATTTATTCGAATGTTGTTAAAATACAAGAGATAAAAAAATTTTTCATTTGATGCAAAGAAACTATTCATTTTTACAATGATCTTTAAAAAAAATATAGTAAATATGCAGAGTAAATGTAGTTTAAAATTTATTCCATAATAATAGTTATAAATATTTTTCTTAGAAATTTCATTTAAGAAATGAAAATCTGAAGTGCAATTAAATAAATTTTTAAATGCAAAAGAATCCAGTATTTTTTCATAATCTTTTATGTTTCTTGTTAATATATACATATTTGAATGTTATGAAAAACTAATTTAATATAATAAGAAGTAACACTTTACTATTCTAAACAACAGACTGGATTAGTGAAGAATTGAAGACTTTTTTCTATTTGATCAAATGGCTTATTGAAATTCGTAATATTAACAAACTTAAACATGTGTATGCATCAGTCCAATGCTATTTAATTATAATTTAATGTCAATTATTCATAAGTGAAACGTTTTATCAAACTATGTATGCACCTCTGGATGGTGGGTAGTACGTTGAATTTCCATATTAAGAACCTCTGATTCAAACTGAAAGTTTCAGTGTGTATGTTGGGGATGAGCACGTTGGACCTGTAGGCTAAAATGTCGTCTCCTACTGGACTGGAGGAAAAAGTTTCCAATTCCCCAGACATCACTTTTAGGGTGATGGTTCAAAATTGCAGTTGCTCAATGTGGGTGAATTGAAGCAAACTGTTTTTGAATACCTTAGACAACATTGAATCTGCTATATCTCAACAGTTGTAAAGGCGAAAGACTCAGGACAATTTATCCGGGATTCAAAATCAACCGCATGATATTCAGAACAAAAATATATAACATATTTCTTGGTGTTATTGAGGCAATAATGCTTTTTTTTAAATATTTACCAGCAATTAATTTATTTTATATTCGTAAAGGAATTATTTTGATATCATCTAAATAGTTTATATTTAATTTATAATAATATTTAGTATTATAATTTGTATTTAATATTATTTTATTTTATATTTGGTCAATTTGCTTATTAATAAATTCCGTCTGCTTCATTTTCACAACAGGCCCTTGGTGGGCCAAGGTTGTCTGCCTACTGGCAGATATAAAAATTATGTAATTTTGATTTTATTTATCTGCTTATCAAAAAGTTATAAAACATTTTAAATTTAATCAGAAATAAAAATTTTATTTTAATAATTTGTTTTAGTATTTTTTATGGCAACGATTATATTTATAGAACATCGGAATTCCGTTGGCATGATCGAAATTTAACTCATAATGTACCGAAAAAGAAAAAACCCAACTCATTTAAAGATAAAATATAGCCAATAAATACAGCAAAAAAAAAGTAATTAGAAGGCATTCAAAGAAATAAAAAAAATAAAGGTCACGAATTTTTGTAAATATGAATGAAAAGATAAAAAAAAACCATTACACTCCGTTCATTATACGTTCAAGGATAAGTTAAAAACTTCAGAATTTTTTTTCTTCTACTCTTATATAAACTTTCACGCATTAAATGTTTCATTACATGATGAGAAATCAACAAAAATTGTAAACAAAAACGTATTTGTGCATAGGTGGATCTATTATATTTAACGCGAACAAAAGCAAATTACCTTGATTAAATGTTCATCCAACTGAAAAATCGAATGTATTGACGCGAAATCGCCAAACGATAACAATAAAAAAATCTTTTGCGAAATAAAAATAATTAAAAAATTCGAATGGATTTACTTGTCATCAAGGCAAACGAAAAGTTTTTATTTCATCTTACTGAAGCATCAAAATTTGTTGTCAGGTCTGTAATCCTTATTAAACTTCTAAAAATTCTTTTGAACATAAACAATGAAGAAAAGAAATTCGAAAAAGATTCGACAACATCTCCCATCACGAAGAAGAAATATATTTTTTGATTTTTCCAGGCGCATAAAGTGGTTGTACATACAGACTGCCCATATTTCTTTTTTTTTATTCGTCTTTATAGTACTGCATTCTTAGCCATCGAAAAGTTTTCTAGTAAGCTTTAAAGAAAAACGTTTTCGAACGACTTAAGGTGTCAGCGTTTGGGAAAAAGAAGGGAAAAAAGAGTAGGGGAAACTGGGGAAGAATTCCAAATGAAGCATTCGCATGCTAGCAAACAGGGAATCAAAGGGCCTCACGTAGCAATTCTTTTCCGCAGAAATTCTCTTCTTGATCGAAGATTTTACTTCCATTTTCTCCTCAAATTGCTGGCGAAATGGTTGGAAATGTTGAGATTGCAACACAACTTTGCTTTTTTTTGAGTTTTGAATTCATGTGAACTTCTGGGTGTTACTGTAATTTTTTCTTTTTGATAGAGATTCTTTTGCGTCTTGACGAACTGATTTGTCTGCTACTTGAAAAGTATTTCATTTCAATTTTGTATTTGAGAATGATTTCATGGTGCTTTCTTTTAATTTTGTCAGCAAACGTATCTGGTGAAAGTTGTATTTTAATAAATCTCGTATTCTTTATCTTCTCTAATATTTTCATAATTTGTATCCAAGAAACATTGAAAACCGAAAATTTTTAATTTCAAAAGACCTAATAATAATTTCTACTCATAAATTTGTATTTGTATTAAGCAAGTGTGTATTGTTTGCATGTTTTTTTCAGTTTATAAATAATTGGAAATGCGTCTATGTAAATTTTAAATTAAGATGCATTTTATAAATAATTGTAAATGTAACATTTTATAATTTTTTTTTTCAAATTAATGTTATTTATGTTTCTACACATTTGACCTATGATTATTTTACAAGGACATAAACACTTTGAGTGTCATCCTTAGTGTAGAGTGATTTTCCCTCTGCGTTCTAAGGATGACTTCTTCGAAGACAACATCAAATTCCTTTTCCCGGAACCTTGCTGAAGAATTTACCAGTGTATTGATCTATCATGCACATCTCTTATGACATTCTGTCTGTATTGCTCGTTTTCTAGACTTCAAACTAAGATACCTTATTTCAACTTACATTGATCCAAACTTGAAAAATACCATTGCAGTGTGAAGGCTGGACAATCAGATTATAACTGAGTATGACTGGATTTAGATACTTGAGGCACAGTTTAGAGAATTTCCAACTTTATACACACGCACAACCACCACGCATATAAAATAAGAGACATAAAATATTTAACACAGTTAATGACAGATAATCAATAATTATGGATTCGTGGAAGGACTCCACTTTTAAACCGAAAACCCGAAACTTCGGCTACGTGCAGGTTGCGGGAAATATGATTCCTCGCCAATTAGGATACTGTAGGTCAACTAATGCGCCAATTATATAACCTGATGGGATGAGAAACTATCAACTAAACGTTTCTCAGAGCCAGCGCAGATTACGCTGCACTTTCTGTCGTGTAAGACGCCGACTGACAATTTCACCTGAACGTTACTGGTGAGGTGCCCTTTCCAGTGCGTAAGAGAAAGCACAATTACACCATATAGATTCTAGAAATAGAAGTACTTTGGCAATCTTTATGAACTATTTGAAAACGATAATTTTGCATACTATAAAATGTAGTTATATATTCTATATATTCAATATAGAAATCCTTTAAGAAAAGATATTTTTGAAACCAATAATGATGCTATAATACATTTGCTTTTATTTATAAATGAATAGGATCGCATTACTATTTGTGGTCCTTAAGAGTTAAGCCACTAATAATTTTAGGAAATTCTTCTGCGTGTATTGATTAATAAATAGAAATATTTGTCTTGAAACTCAGACACTAATAATACATGAATTTGTGCTGCATGGTTTACGTAGATTATGAAGCTATATGTTCATGAAACTATAGTTTAACAACCATTTATTCAAAATTATTAGAAAGCCTCCTTACATATGAAGTTAAACTTTAGTTATGCAAAAAAAAATTTAAAAGCTGTATATAATTATCATAAATAAAGAAAATTTTGTTCGTTGTAAAGAAAATGCATATTTTCCTTAAGGACGCAGCCTTTTCAATTTTTTCATGCAAAATATCTATTTTATTTAAAAAGAAATGGTAAATGCATTCGATCGAAAGAAGTGAAAATTCAAAATCATTTCAACCGGTCATAACCCCTGTCAGCTTATAAAATTATTTAAAGGAGTTCTTTCTTCTTTTTTTAATGTTCGAACATGCGGCAATTTTAAAACGAATTATTTATTTATTGTATTTGAAGTAATGTGTTTATCCAAATATTCTTTAATAGTCACAGATGAAAAAAGCAAAAAATTAGCTAATTAAATTTCACCTGAAAAAAATCCATTTGATTACAATTTTTCAATGCTTTTATATTTTTGCAAGCACACTTTGCCATCGACCTGAGGAAATTATAAAATTCTGAAATACCATTCGCGCTAAGAAACGCCGAAAATAGCACTAACTGTATGTTTAAACGATGCAATTTTTATTCCTTTTCGACTTATTCTTGATTAAATTTCTCGTATTATTCTCCATTTTTTCGCTTTACTTAAAAACATTCCTCATAGGGTGAGGGAGGATCAAAAATCCATTACTTTCACACTCACCAAAATTTGCTCTCGTCTTTTTCTTTATCGATTAAGCTCAGGTGTTATCATCAAGGAACGATTCATGGAAATCCGAATTATCCACAAGTCTTTGAGGTTCAGATAATGAAAAAAAAAATCCATGAAAAATGGGAGAAAAATGGAGTAAACAGGATCTCAAATGCCCTCATCGATTTCTTTGCTATACAGTTTTTTTTGTAAAATATTTGCCATTTTCAAAAGGTTTTATTGATGTTAATTAATGTTATTGACTTAGCTTTATAATTATCCTTTATAAATTATTGAATCTAATATTATTCCAAATAACAAAAATCACATTCGTAAACTTAGTTTAATATTAATAGAAAATGGTTTCTTTTATTATGGAAAAATAAAACTTTTGTTAATATCCTTGGTTTGCTAATTATTAAAACATGTATTTATTGAAAGATACTATGCAATTTGTTTGCAACATCAGATCATGAAAACCTGTTAATATTTGAAAACACATAAACAACAAATAAAACATTAAAAAATGATTTTTATTTAATATAGTTAATCAAAAGAGTTTTAATTTATCTTTCTTAAAAATTATCGTATATTTCCGAATATAACTTGTAACAGGGGACGTGTGATCTCACAGACTGTTCAATATGTTCCTCCCATCACCTCTATTACAAACTTAGTCCAACTGAATGGAATTTTCTTCTAGCTTTTAGTTTTCAGAATTTGAACCTAACACTTTCTAAGCACAATGTTTTGACATGTCCATCCGGTAGAAATTGCACCGCATTCTTTAAAATCGGTCTGTGAGACCTCATCTCTCTTTCAGTGTTACACATTAGCTGAGAAGTTGGGTCCGAGGATATTTATTCATCTGATCCACGTTATGCTGAAGAGTTGCAAAAGATTCTAGAAGAAGTTGGAAGGGATTTTTAGTGAAGAAGATATCTGTGAAAGTTCCCACTTAATAGTTGTAACTTTTCTTCAGACGATGGTGATTTCTATGAATCAGAAACAACTATAGCATTTTGAAACAGAACAAAAGGTGCTGTTTATGCAAGAGATGAAAAATGCTATCCTCATTCATGCAGCATTAAGACAACATGTTGGTCCGTCGCTCTTTTCTAGAGGTTTTAGTAGATATGGGGACATTAATCGTTTACATTTTGTGCCAAGGCTATTCCCAAAACACTGTCATGTCCAAGATGGTGTTTTGAAAGGATTAGCGAGAGATTTAGTCCTACCACCACTACTACTACAGTGGTTATTAATGCAACACAAATTCAGATTTGAAATGACACTTCTCCATCATATGTGACCTTGAAAATTTAATAAAATAAATATGTTGCCTAGACAAATGGTCTTTTCGTCTTGGTGGTGGGATATCTTCTTAATATTACTACACTTTTATGTTTTTTTAGATATCCAAACTTCTATAATTGGTTAAGGAGTATCTGTTACTATTTTTAATAAAATGTTTTAGAGGAACATCAGTTCGCAACTACTCTTTTCTAGAACTTAATTTTACAGCAGTGAAGACTCTTAAAAAAATTTTTTTAATATACAGGAAAAATACAGTAGCAAATATCATCTGATTGTCTAAATCAGCATTTATGATTTTCAGAGTTTCTGAATACATTATTTTATTTCGAGGTGGTTAAGTGATTTGCTTATTTTAATTAATAAAGAAACACAAATATATATACATTTGTCTAACGAATCTTCTAAATTTACACATGAAATAGAGAAAGACAACACCGCATGCAAAATAAATAATTCCACGTTTAGCAAAAATTGCTTAAAATAAAAATCATCAACTTTAAAAAAGTATTTACAGACAAGGTAGTTTATCATCAAATTAAATAAGGACGGAAAAGTTTGTAACAATATTATTATATTAGGCGCATAAAGAAAATAACATAAAAAGAAAGCATATCTTCGATGATAAAAATACTTTTATACGCCAAACTGAAAATTGAATTCATTTCTAGCTGAAACTACATTTTCTGCACATGTTTAAATTTCATTACAAACGAACTACATTACAAAACTAAACTAAACGTTAATCTGAAATCATCCAGCAGGAGAAGCAATTATACACCAAATGGAACGAACATAAACTTCTAAACTCCAAAACAAAAGTCACGCCATCGCGAATTCCAATTATTCACAGGAAGTCCATTTTCCGGAAATACGCAATTCACAATTCTTCCTCCTCTTCTCAAAACCTTCGAGCTCTCTCTCTCTCCTCTCTTTTGTCTAACGAGTCGCTCTGCAGTTCCATTATTTCTCTCGCTTAATGAAATTACCGAGACGACCCAAATTAATTTTGCTTCCTTCTCCCTTTTAAATGAAAGAAGAAAAAAAAAATTCCACATACACACTCCCTCTTAAAGAGCTCTGTGAAGGGACATTTAATCAAATATGATCACGCATAAGAGAGCACATCATTTAACAGTAACTAACCTCGCCGGTTGAAACATCGTGCCAAAAAAATCGATTAATGCGATTTGATTATCGCATTACATGGCGGATCCTTCTTTTTACCAAAGATGGAATGGTGTTACTTTAACATGAAATCGATAAACTTGTAATGTACATGGTTTGCCATTTGCACAAGACGGCATCTTTCGGAATGAAGTCATCTTTATTAACAATAATTTGAACCCGTGATAAAAATTATGTGGGAAATTGCATGATAGAAACAGTAGTTGTTATTAATTCAATATAGTTTATATATGTATGCATTTTTCTGAATAAACTATACTTCTTTAAATTGAATTAGTGACTGTTAAATTGAATCATCTGTAATTCAGAAATTGTAATGGCTAAAAATGAATCATTATGAGTGGAAAACGATTTATGCCATTATTTTCAGGAACTAAACAATGATTCCTTTGATGATCCTAAAGCAATGTTCCAGACTTTTAACTCATTCATTTCATGGCTAACGCATAGTTACCAAGATTTTATGACTCGTGTATTATTTTCAATTTAAGTTTTAAAATAGTGTAATAAAATTTACTACATGCATTTTGTATCGACCGAATAGGATAACTTTTTTTTAACAAGACTAATGCGTTAGGAACCTATTACATGAATTATATAAACGAAATCAAGCAATTAACGCATACTTTTTTTTATGCATGTTATGATGCATTTGAAGGAATTATTTTATGAAAATCGTTTGTCACGTTCAGCTCTACCATTGTCACTCAAATAAGGAGTTTATCACTTTTCGCGTATCCAACTTTTATTCGGAGTAGCTTAGTTGCAAGAAACATTCTATTGTTTATTTCCCAGCATAGTATTTTCCCCATTTTTAGTATTTATATTTATAACATATTGGAATTCGATTGGAATGATCGAAATTAAACTCATAATGTACCAAAAATGAAGGGGAAGTTGAAAACTAAAGAAATAGACAAAAATATAGAAAAAATTAGTAAATAAAATTGAAGGAAATAAAACAAAAAAATAAAGGTTTCAACAAGAAAAAACGAAAAAAAAAAAAAAAAAAAAAAAAAAAAAAAAAAAAAAAAAACACCTGAATAATTTGTTTATTATACATTCCACGATAAGCTAAAAACTACAGAAGTTTTTTTTCTTCTACTGTTATATCAAATTTTCATACTGTTAATGTTTCACTACATGATGAGAAACCTACAAAAAAGAAAATTCTGAACAAAAAAAAATAAAATATTTGCGCATAGGTGGATGAAATTTATTCTACTGGAGCTTATATTTAGCGCGAGCAAAAGCAAATATACTTGATTAAATAATCATCCAACTGAAAAATTGAATGCATTGACGCGAAATCGACCAACAATAACAAAAAAAAGGCGTTTAAGAAATAGAAAAAATTAAAAAATTCAAGTGGATTTACTTGTCATCAAGGCAAACGAAAAGTTTTTATTTCATCTTAATAAAACATCAAAATTTGTTGTCAGGTCTGTAATCCTTATTAAACTTCTAAAAATTCTTTCGAACATAAACAATAACTAAAAGAAGAACTTCGAAAAAGATTCGACAACATCTCCCATCACGAAGAAGAAATATATTTTTTGATTTTCCAGCCGCATAAAGTGGTTGTACATACATACTGCCCAGATTTCTTTTTTTATTCGTGTTTGTAGTTCTGCATTCTCAACTATCGAAAAGTTTTCAAGTAAGCTTTAAAGAAAAACGTTTTCAAGCGACTTAAGGTGTCAGCGTTTGAGAAAAAAAAGGGGAAAAGAGTAGGGAAAACTGGGGAAGAATTCTAAATGAAGCATTCGCATGCTGGCAAACAGGGAATCAAAGGGCCTCTCGTAGAAATTCTTTTCTACAGAAATTCCCTTCTAGTTCGAAGGTTTTACTTCCATTTTCTACTCGAAATAGCTGGCGAAATGATTGAAAATGTTGGGATTGCAACAAAATAGACATTTTTTTTTAGCTTTGAATTCATATGGACTTCTCGGTTTTACTGCATGTTTTTCTTTTCGACAGAGATTATTTTTTGTCTTAACGAACGGATTTGTCTGCTACTTGAGAAGTATTTCATTTCATTTTTCTATTTGAGAATGCTTTCTTGGTGATATTTTTTAAAATTATCAATACATGTGTTTGGTAAAATTTTTATTTTATTAATTCTCGTATTCTAAGGATTAGTCTAAATTTAATTCTTTTGAACTAATTTTGTCTTGATGGTAGTATTTCATTTTCCACATTGTATATACCATACGAATATTACCAACCTTTTGTATTTTTTTTAGAAATTTAAACTTTTATAACTATTAAGGAAGTATTTTTACTATTTTTAATTTCTTTTAATAAAATTTTTAAGAGTAATATCAGTTCGCAACTCCTCTTTTGGAGAACCTTATTTTACCTCGCTGAAGTTTCTTGAGAAAGTCTCAGTATACTGGAAAAATACAATAGCAAACATCATCTGATTGTATAAGTCAGAATTCATGCTTTTGAAATTTTCCGAATAAATTATTTTACTTTAGGATGGTTAAGTGATTTGCTTATATTAATTAATTTAATTTTTTCACATCAACTAAATAAAATCCCTTATACTTACAACAACAAAAGAAAAAAAAATTGTATTGTCTAACAAATCTTCTAAATTTGTCATGAAATAAAAAAGAGCAAAAACTCATGCAAAATAAAGTATTCTCCGTTAAGCAACAATTACTGAAAATAAAAGTCATCAACTTTAAAAGAATGATTTGCAGACAAGGTAGGCTGTCATGAAATTAAATATGGACAGAAAAGTTTGTGACAATATTATTATATTAGAGGCATAAAGAAAGTAACATAATTTCAAAACATACATTCAACGAACAAAATATTTTTATACGTCAAACTGAAAACTGAATTCACTTCTAGCTAAAACTGCATTTACTGCACTTGTTTAAATTTCATTACAAACGAACTAAATATTGCAAAACTAAACTAAACCTTAATCAGAAATCGCCCAGCGGAGAGGCAATTATATCCCCAAATGGAACGAATGCAAACTTCCAAACTCCAAAACAAAAGTCGCGCCATCGCGAATTCCAATTATTCACAGGAAGTCCATCTTTCCGGAAATACGCAATTCACAATTCTTCCTCCTCTTCTCGAAACCTCCGGGCTCTCTTCTGTCTAACGAGTTGTTCTGCGGTTGCATTAATTCTCTCGCTTAATGAAATTACAGAAACGACCCAAATTAATTTTGATTCGTTGTCCCTAGAAAAAGAAGAAAAAAATCCACACACACTCCCTCTTAAACAGCTCTGTGAAGGGACATTTAATCAAATATGATCACGCATAAGAGAGCACGTCATTTAACAGTAACTAACCTCTCCGGTTTAAACATCGTACCAAAAAAATCGATCGTACCGATAATCGCATTACATGGCGGATTTCTTTTTTGCTGAAGGTGGAATGGTGTTACTTTAATATGAAATCGATAGACTTGTAATTTACATGGTTGTTATTTGTACAAAATAGGGTCGTTCGAAATAAACTCATCTTGATGAACATTAATTTGAATCCGGGACAAAAATTATGCGTGAAATTGTATGATAAAAATAGTAGTAGTTATTAATTCAATATATAGGCATTTTTAATGACTATACTGCTTTCAATTGAATTAGTGTCGAATAAATTGAATCATGTGAAGTTTAGAATTTGTAATGGCTAGAAAGGGATTATTCTGACTGGAAAATAATTTGACATTATTTTGGTGGATTAAATAATGATTCTTAAACAGGGATTTCTTTGATGATCCTTAAACAATGTTACAGTTATTTTAAATGATGTATTTTATGATTAACTCAGTTTCCATGATTTTCTGACTTGCATATTATTCACGATTCAATTTCTATCTTAAAATGTAATAAAATGTGCTGCTGCATTTTGTATCGATCGAATAGGATAAATTATTTAACAAGCCCTAAAGAATTAGGAATCTTTTGCGTGGGATCCTTAAACGAAACCATACAATCAACGAATACTTTTATTTGCATGTTATGAGACATTTGAAGGGATTATTAGATGTGATTGGTTTGTTTCCTTCAGCTGAATCATTGCTACTCAAATAATGAGTCTCAAGTGTAATGAGTATAATGAGTATAATGAATCGCTTTTTGCATATCCAACTTTTATAGATAGTTGCTTAGTTTGATGACACTTTCTTTCCCAGAATTATTGAGTACAACGCGACTTGTGGTTGCATGACTTTTCTCTCGTTAAAATAAATTAATTTAAGTTTATGCAAATCACAAACTTATAGTTTGAGTAGTAAGGTCGTAATTCTTCTCAAATCCATGTGAAATGGGCTACCAGAAAAGCTATGTAACAAAAGAGTTTAGAACATTCTCCAGATATGGGCATATTTTTTTCTCAAAGTTAAAGTTCACTTTGAAAAAAAAACACCTTAGAACAAATTTTCTATGGCACTCGAGGCTAACATGTCATCTCCCTAAAATATTTTCAAGAATTATTTCCAGAGATACGAAAGCATTTTAGAAGTGGCGCATAAATGTAGGAGCAGATTATTGTGAAAACACAAGTCTGATTCAAAGATACTCTTACCAATTATACAACTATTTGATCGATATTTGGATGATTTGACTGAATCGGATGATTATATTGATCGATTGATTCAGTTTCTTTTTGATCAGAAATCATATGCTATCTAAATAATTTTAAAAAATCATTTCATACATAAAAGTAAAGTATGTTTCAGCTGTGACTTATACGATACAGATTGATGATATTTTTCTCAAAATATATTTATTAAAAAATATCATTTAAGAAGGATTATGGATATTTTATAAGTATGTTGAAGTGTAGCTATGGAATGTATGTATACTCGATTGTAAAGCGATATAAAAAAAACATGAAATAAAATTTTCTTTTTACAATGATTTTAGAACCTCTAAAAATATCATCGAAAAGAACTTTTCCAAGTTCTTTTCGATATTGATTATATTTTAGTAAAATATTGCATAAAATACAATTTAAGATAATTTTTTCTAAGAAAATAATCAAATTACTCTCTTCTAATAGTAAATCTGTGCATAAATCGTAAAAAAAATGGTAAAAGCATTAAAATGTAAACCGCGTGTCTTCAGACATTTCTATAATGAATTTGATTGCCTTTATGTGTTAAATTGAAATGAATAAAAAAAGGATTTAGAATGTGGCCAATTAGGCATAGAATGTAGTCATCGTTTGCATCATTAAAATTATTCTTTGCTTTAAAATATCGCTGAAAAAGTAAACAATGAATCGTTAAAAGCTATAATTTTGCACTTCACGAAAATAAATACTTTTATTCGATTAGTAAAAAAAATATGAAAATATGATTTTGATATTTCTGAGTGTAAAGTATGGGAACAATATTTTGAAAGAAATATTTGACTGTAAGAAACTAGTAAAAAATGGTACCAAGCAGAGGTACACCTCCCATTATGTAATAAAGCTGCATTTCATGCTTTAAAAAAGTCAATATGATCTTCCAAGTAACTATCACAAAATCTTTATACATCTCTACCGAAACTCAAAATAAAATTTAAAAATCTGATTTCAAGCTAATAAAATTAAAAAAGAAAAACTAAAAACCTGATGTTCACATTTTAAAGCCAAAAAAAAGTTTCTCAGAATAAGATTGTGAAAATTGTTGCATGAAAATGATTTAACAGATAAAAAATGGAATTTTACGTCGTTACCATTTATGTATCCTACTCGTGGTTCAACGAGTAACTAGTATACAGGAGGGCTGAGGTTTGATTCCCTGGCGTTTTAGTGTAAGTACTGCATTACAATCGCTACAAAAATGAATTAACAGCCTTTGTATTCATAAAAGAATCGCATAAAATTTGTTCGAGAGATACAAAAGAAAAATGAAAATAAATAATAAAAAATGCAAATATAAATTACATTATACTTAGCATCTGGATGGAAAAGTTAAAGTAGAAAGTACAATACCCGGCTATATGTAACACATGGTGATATACATAAAATATAAAGCATAGGGTTATAAAAACTCATATAAGAATGACAATATATAATGATTACTTAGCACGCACAGGATAGATAAGCTATCTAATTTTTTAAAATAAATATCAAATACTTGCCATTTGGGAATAGCTGATTTTTAAAAAAAATTAACTTGATTGGGGCTCATCAAAATGAATAAGTGCTATCTGAAACATTTCCTTCATTCCTCCAATTCTAAACACGTTCAGTACTCGAACATCAGGGACAAAATCATGTCATCCATTATGTACTAGTAAGAGTAGATTTTTTTTTCATTTTCAATCATCTTGAAAACGAAAGAAAAGAAAGCCATTTCAAAAAGAATGCCTACACATATATTTCGATAAATTTATTTCATTCTTTATCTTTTGGAAAATCTTCCAGTCCATCTTCAAATTCAATAGAGAAACTAAATTATATTTAAGAGAGACACTTCATGACATAAAGCTCTAAATGTTTGAAATAAAAACGAGTTTTTATTTTACAACAAGCACTTCAATTTGAAAGAAAAGAAAAACGGGGGAAATCGTTGGAAGCGATGAGGAATTTCTCTTCAAATGAATGAGTTTGTTGCCATCACAAGACATGGAACTTCATTTTATGTTAAAAAAATAAAGGGAGTTTTGTCTTTCTTTTTAAATTCACATCCACGTTTTTTCTATCATCTAATTTCTTTTTTTGTTATAATTTAGCCCATTCTGTAGAATTTGCTCTATTCAAGCTCTCATCCTAGTAGAAGCGGTATGATTCTTCTTTCTCGTACCTGCTTCTAAGGATATGCCTTTCGTTTTTATGTTACACTGTGGTTATCTTACTGAACTCTATAACGCTAAAAAGCATATAGAAAAAGGATCAACTATAATGTTCAAGTTGAGAAACCAGATTGTAACTGGGTGTGCTTCCATTGAGATGTTTGAAGCACATATTGGAGAACTCACATCTTTATTTATTCGCGCACAACACTACACATACAATATTTAAAGACATATAATTATAAGTTCGTGGAAGGATTTCGTGTTGTGTCGAAAACCAGATATTCAGCTACGCTCAGGAAGTGCGAAATATTCTTCCTCTCTGGAGGAATGTCTGTAGACCAACTAATTCGCTGGGTGGGGGGCGCTGAATATATTTCCTCTCGAGATGAGCGAATAAACTAAACGTTTCTCAACAAACGCGGTGGTTGTGTTGTACTTCCTCTCGGGTGAGAGTCTCTAGGCCTACTGACCATTTCTCTTGAAAGCCAAAGGAGGAGGAGAGGGGGGTCTTGCCAGTGTGTAGGAGGAAGCACGGTTACAAAATTTAAAACTATAAACCATGCAATCATGAAAAAAAATGTAATTAGTACAACATTTAGAATAGAAATCTATGCACATAAAAATAGATGCATGCATGTTCTGGTATAACTTAAAATCTATAATACTTAACTGCTCACTTATTTTCTTCTAAATATATTAATTCAAAATTTCTAATCAAAAATTACAATTAAATGCAGAGTTATGTTTATTTAGAAACAAAAAAAAAATGTTTCCTATATAAATGTAATTCAACAAGGACAATTTTTGTCTCACTAATATAATTGCCTTATCCTACATTATATGATCTATTTATCTTTCCACACACACACACACTAAATGCCTGCCCCATTTAAAAAAAAACACATTTATTTTTCAGAAATAAAATAAATCACTGTATTTTGCTATTATCGTTTCAGAAACGCAATATTTTGATAGTCGGTTAATTTATTTTTAAAGGATGTTTAACTTACAATAAAACTTCTACAATCATTTTCAACTTGAGAAATGGAAACATTTTAAAGTTGTCTTAAAATAAAATTCAAAACTAAAGTTCTAAGCAGGTGATTTATTTTGGGTCTTCGGAAAAATGTTCAGACAATTAGAACTCTTAGCCTCTCTTGAAGACGTTTCCAGATTCGCCAAGTACGTTCGAATCCGGGGGTTATCATTCAACCGAGCGATAACAAATCTTCGTAATTAAGCAATCAGGAAGGAGCATTTAGAGAAACTATCGGGAAAGTACGTTAAAGCAATTAGGAAAGATTGCGATATCGGAAATCTTTATGAAACAGAGTGTTCTGGCAAGTTTTTGTGCTTGCTTTCCATCTTTGATGAGCTTGTTGCATCTAAGAAGTTCGGTTAATACACTTTCAGCAAGAATGTTCAAGTCGTAACAAATGTTATTGTTTTTCCAAAATTTCTTATTTAATGTTTTGTGTTTATTTTGGTAATTCATAATTATTAATTAATTTTCGCTTATAGCGTTTTAAGATCTTTAATATTTTGAAAAATGTTGTAGGTTTAATTGATTAAACAATATATATCTTAATGATTTCATTTATTCAACTTATTGTAAAAAATCTGTGTAAATTTGTAGTTTCACTTTATATTTTTCCATTTATTACAACCTCATCTGAAAATAAGATTATCAAATTTTGCTTGGGTAAAAGATCACGTTATTCCAGTTAATATTAGTTCAATTACTTTATTATTAGTTTTGTGTTATTCTTTTCATGTATGTATTTTAAACATGCTAACTTAATCTTCAGAGAACTTTGGTTAAATTGTTGTTAAAAATTTGATAATTAGCATTACTTTATTTTTTAAAATTTCTTTAGGAAGAAACAGTTTTAAAATTAAATCATTTGAAGACCTTTAAATTAAAGAAAGTCTGATTAATTGTAATAAATCATAATTTAATTAAATGAAATCACACATACTGTTCCAATGATCCCAGATGACACTTTGTGAATGGATTCGAGCTTCCATCTCACTTTACGCTAGGTTGCATGTTTGTTCTCTCTCTACTGTCTTTTCTTTGCACAAGTTACCGATATATAGTTATATAGTTACCGATAGTTTAAAATGGATTCAGAACCGCTAACATACACCCATGCCACAGCCAGGATTCAAACCTGAAGCCTGTGGTACCAATTTAATAGCTCTAGGCCTTTGGCCGTCAGGTTTTAGAAACGTACTTCTATTTTTTAAGACATACCAAAATAACATACTACTATAGCATACGCTATTTTAAACATGATTACTTAATCTTAACTAATTAGCTTATTTATTTTTAGTTTTGTGTTTCTCTTTTTATGTATTTACTTTGAACTTGCTAACTTAATCTCCAAAATGTTTTCAGTTAAATTGTTGTAAAAATTTGATAATTAACATTTATTTATTTTTTAAAAATGTATTTTCAAAGAAACTGTTTTAAAATTAAATCGCTTGAAGAAAGTCTAATTAAATGGGATTAATCATAATTAAATCATCATCTGATTAAATGCTATCACACATACTATCACAATCATCGCCAATTCTGTCATTTAAGTGTCACCAAGTTCTTCACCAAGTATCATACTTCCATAAATATGACTGTGAATGGATAATCTGCATGATCTGCATGTGTTTTGTTTCTCTGTATGGTCCTTTTTTTGGGATAACTAGACCTGTGACCTACAATTTAAATGGATCCCAAACACCAACAAACATCCATATCACAGCCAGGAATCAAACCTGAAGCATCGAGGGCCACAGCGTAGCCATTTAGCCCTAAAGTCGCTTCTACATGTTTCAAAAGAGTGCTTTCATTTTTAAGACATACCAAAATAACATATAATACGAACTCAATATATTCTTAACTATATTCCCCTTTATTTGAAAATCCCTTTGTAAATATAATACACTAGCCAGCGACAAAAATTGAAACGAGAATGAAATTCAAAATAACCCAACTAAAATACGAACTATTGAAAAAACTTTACAATAGAAATAACGAACCAGTAACTAAAACAAGTTACAAAAATAAGCCATTGTTCCCTAATTTCCACTATTCCGCAATGATCTTCATCGGAAATTCTTCGGCGGATATGAAATTTCCCCTTTCGTGTTTCCATGAATTTTTCACGGGATGAAAGAAAAAGGAAAGATCTCAAAAAAGAAAGTTTCTTCAGATTTAAAAATCCCCCGGCACACCTGGGGACAAAGGGAAAAAATATATTTCTATCTCCACCCTCTGTATAGCGAAAAAATATCAGATCTTGTGAGAAAGTTTTTTTTTCCTCTTTTCCCCAGAAGAAAGACTGCGTCCCGAAGGGGAAATAAAGGCTTTTCACCTTCCCGCTCAAACTCCCGGGTTCAGAAATTGTCTCTGACAGCGACCTTCGCAGAGGGATATCAAAGATTTTTATTTTAATAAGTGCATTAATAAATTATTAGATTTTTATTTTAATAAATGCATTAATTTAATAAAGGCATCATTTGCATATCATACATAAAATCAGATGTTTTTATCTAACAACCAATGCAATCCTAAAAACATAAAACTTACTTAAATTATTTGATTTTTATTGAAATAAATGCATTAATAAATTATTAGATTTTTATTTTAATAAATGCATCATTTGCAAATCATACATAAAAATAATCAAATATTTGATATTTTTATCTCACAACCAATGAAATCCTAAAAACTTGCAATAAGTGACGCTCATAGGTAATTTACATAATGAAATTCTGTTATAATTTTGTTGTTACTGTTATAATTATGCTGTTATTGTTATAATTATACTGTTAAAGCTATTATAATTATGCAATAAATTATGCACGTAAATGTCGTTCACAAAGCGAAGAAAAAATGTTATAATTATGCTGTTAATGCTGTTATAATTATGCTGTAATGTTGTTATAATAATGCTATTTAAAATTATGATTAATGTTATTTATGTAGCTGTAACTTTTCATTCACAATTGTTTGAAACTATCCATCAAATTTAGTGGTGCAAATTATCAGCAGCGACTTCAATTGCTCATCAGTTAACTTGGATCTGTAATTACTTTTGTATATTTCGTTTTGGATAAGGTATTTTCGCGCAAATAAGTATTTCCGAAAGCTGAAAAAAAAACCACGAGTAAATTTATACAACTAAACAAACTGTACCAATGGAAGACTTTTCTAAAATTCAAACAGGGATGAGTTTAAATAAAGAAAAATATTTAAACTCATCATTGCTAAATTTTAGAATTAAAAACATCTCTGTGCTGTAAATTAGTAATTTTCATTTGAGGTTCTGGTGTAAGGGTTTCTATATTATCAGCGCTAGGGCACGTATGTAATTAAAATAAGGAAATTAAACTTTATAGTTATGATTAATGATACTTATGTAGCAATAACTTTTCACTAACAACTGTTTGAAATTATCAATCAAATTTACGAGTTGAAATTAGCAGCAGCTACTTCAATTGCTCATCAGTTAACTTAGATCTGTAAATATTTTTGTATATTTCTTTTTGGATATGGTTTCTCCACGATAAGTAGTTCACGAAGCGAAAAAAAAAAAGAAATCCACGAGCAAATTTATGCAATTGAACAAATTGCAGTTGAAGACTTTTCTGAAACTTGAGCAATGAGGAGTTTAACTAAAGAAGATTACTTAAACTCCTCATTTGCTCGAATTTTAGAATTAAAGATACCTCTTCACTGTAAATAAATAATTTCCATTTGAGGTTCTGGCACAAAAGAGTTTCTATATAGGCACGTAAGTAATTAACATAATGAAATTAAACTTTAAAATTATGATTAATGATATTTTTGTAGCTGTAACTTTCCACTGACAATTGTACGTTTTTGAGTAAACGTAAAGTTTTTGCATTATTTTTAAATTTAAAATGATTTTGAAATTAAAAATTATCTAAATACCAAAAATTAAATTTTGGTGAATTAAAGATTTTCGCTGGCTGGTTGATTAAAGTCTTCTCACAGAAATAAATGAGAAATTTAATTAGTTAAATTACTGGAAAGATATAAGATTATAGCGTATAAATTTACCTTGAAAAATAAATAAGCCCCCTTTATTACCAGTATTCTATACTCTCAGGTAGAAAAAGGTTGGGGATAACTGCTTTATGTAATAGATACACCAATACCAAAAATGTTGAAATTCAATTTATGCATTCATCATCTTTCATTATTTGGAGAATGGTTATTTTACAATGTGGTAAATTTCTTATTTCTTTAAAGTGATGCTTTGACCTTTGAAATGTTTAAATTAGCCTGAAATCTGTATTATACCATGATATATTTTTTGATTAATTCAAATTCCTCTAAATGTCTGATTTTTTTTTTTTTTTGTTATTTAAACATGGAATTAGATATCAGCAAATAAACATTATTAATAAATGTCTGACGTTGTAAGTAATTTCTGACATTTCAATGTAAAAGTTATTTTTACATTATAAACATTATTAAATAAAGATGGAGAGACGTATTTTGTTGTCAAATTTTTCATGTTGATAATCACAGTAACCTATTATAATAAAATTAAAATGTATGAATTTCATTGATTAAATAAAGTACTGGGCCCATTTCTCTTTTGCGATTTTTGAAAGATACTAAAAGGGTTTCAAAATATTAAATTACTTAATTACTTAATGTATTTAGTTACGTCAAATTTATCATAATCTAAGTGAAACATTATTTTTAAAAATGTAGAAAAATGAAATAGCAGTGTTTGATTATTTATTGATTACATAGTTACATATTTCGAAGTTTTATTATCCTTCAATGTAAATATGTGTAAAGCGCGAGTAGCATGACATTTTATCTATATTTAATATATAGTCTGCCATTTTAATAATTTGAGAAGGATAAAATCCAAACTTTAGAAAATGGAAATTTCAGACTTCGCTGACTTCATTAATAAAATCAATACTTTTAGAATTTTTACTCTTAAATTATGTAATCAATAATTATGCTTAAAATGTGCATACTTTTGTGGTAAAAATGCAATTTACTTTGTTAAAATATTAAAGATTTGTAATTAAAATTGTTGAAATTTTATTGAATTAAAAATTAAGAAATATTTTCAATAATAATTAACGAACAGTTACAACAGCATTATTGAAAACAATAAAATGCAACAAATATATTAATCTTCAGATTTGTATGCTACTGTATAAATATCTGTTTTATATCAGATGCTCATAAATCCCTAATTTAATAAATTTTTTGTCATTAAATTGGATGTGCATTTATGTTTGTATTAGCTATTGTCCAATTGTCGAATGCAGTTTCTCCTCTTTACCCATCATAAATGCATAAAAATTACTCTTCAGGATATTATATTCTTATGTATAAAAGCGGCCTAGTGGCAAAAAAATAACCGGCCTCTATAAAATTCGTAATGTTGGGTTCATTTAGATATGCTCTATAATTATATGAATTTTTAAATTACACTTTTTAATTACTTTAAATTATTTCTAAACACTTTTTTTGAACTGTTGTTAAAACAAAATTTCCAGCTGAACATCATAAAATTTTATAGATAAGAATGTAATAGCCCAAGGAGTAATTTTTATTCATTTCAGATGGGTAAAGAGGAAAAATTATATATCCTGAAGAGTTTTTTTTTTTTTTCAAATGTAGTTGGTAAACATTTAGACAGTTGTCTTGGATGCCTTAAGGCAAGCGCTGCACCTACTTTATTCACTTAGCACTACCCAGGATAAGTTACGGACGCGGATAAACAATACCCCCGAAACGCTCTACGATCATGTTAGACCGGGACCTACGGTTTAAAGTGGATTCCGAATCACTACAAACATCCATGGCACAACCGGGACTCGAACGCCAAACCTGTGTTACCTAGCGCTATCCACTCGGCCATCCAGGCTGTTATAATGAAGAGTAATTTTTATAGATTTCTGATGTGTAAAGAGGACAAACTGCATTGGACAATAGCTAATGCAAACTTAAATACATATACAATTTAATGACGAAAATATATTAAGATGGGGATTTATGAGCATCAGATATAAAGCAGATATTTATACAGCAACATAGAAATCTGTATATGAAAACAAGGCAATATGTGATGTTTGGTAAGTCGCAGAAGAGAAACATTTTTACTTTTTATTTCATCTAGTGTGATTGTTTCGAAAAAAGCAAGAAATATCTATGTTTAAAAGAAATGGTACTTTTCTTTCCAGTTTTTTTTCATTTCATTTTGTTTGTTTTTAATGGAACCTGTCTATCCAATCTCGGAATGTTATTTTTTATCTGGTTTTTATCTGGTGAAAATCGCATTGACAAGGCTATTTTAAACCTTCTTTTCATTTCGACTTTCAATGGTTTCACATTAAATTCTGAAGTCTGAATTGTTTTCTTATTATTTAATGATATTTTGCAGTTTTTTCTTAGGAATGAATTTAATTTGTTGTAATAGAAATTCTAAAAGGAATCTTAGTATTTGATGTTTACATGAATTTTTTTATGCGGAAATTATGAAAAAAAAAACCGCTAAAAATTATTTAATTCTATAAATTTGTGTAAAAATTGAAGTATAATGTTTAGTTTATCTAAAATTATTAGGTAAAAATTAGGGTTTATTAAATATTAGGTTAATACATTTTTTATAAAGTATATTAATATAAAATAATATATATATAAATATATTACTTAATATATATGATGTAAATAAATATATTTCAAAAATGTATGCATACAAGAATATTTTTATATTTAACACAAAATAAAACAATTATTAATATAATGAAATATTTTGAACGTTTCTAAAACTTCTGAAACGCTTCTTGATATATTTTATTACGTGCTCTGCTGGTGAGCATTAGGACTGAGGTTCAATGCACTGGCGGCTTTGTTGTAAACATTGTTTCAAGAAAGCGGGGGAACTCGATGACGCTTGTGATGTTCAGCATCTTGCCTTGTGAGACTGCCTTCCTGGTGGGAGTTTTCCGGGGTTCTCCCATACGATACTCACATGCGGGGTAATTTTAACGTCCTAAGAGCATAAACATCCTGTCGGAAGGAGCTGCTCTCATTCTTCATTGACACTGAGCCATCACACTGGTGCTCCATCACAACAGAAGCTGCCCCTTTCCCTTCATCCATGAGTAGATTACACATGGGATGTCCGTCCCGCACTTCAGGACACTGAGGATTAAACACACTTGTTTTGTTACCGTTTTTTTTTTTTTTTGGATTTTTCGCATGCAAGAATATCAAAATGATTAGTTGTAATTAAGAGGATTTAAACTACTAAATTTCAGTAAAATTAGTTAATATTTTTTAAATGGATATAATATCCATTGGAAATAATGGAATTTATACAACTAATAAAGTTAAGCAGTATATTTCAATGTACAGTCATTGTTTAGAAACCATTATACTGCGTTATATTATTTCCAAAGAGCATTGAGGGTTTTGAAGGATAGTCTGTTGGATTTCCATATTAATAAATACCTAAATGGTTAAATATAAATATTCTAGTCTCTGTACTACATAGACAGAACTTCTACATAGAAAGTACTACATATATCAATAGATAAACATTTGTAGGTAGGAAATGTATGTTATTGGACATGTGGTGTAGCTCCCCTAATTCACTGTGATTAATTCTTAATTTTGCAACATATTTATGACTGGCGAATGATATTCTGTAAAAAGCTTTTAATTTGAAAATAACTTTTGAGATTTTCAAGTAAAAATATTATTTTTACGATTAGGATTATTCTAGTTCAAAAACATTTAAACACATGGCTATATTTCAGTGTTTCAGAAGAGGCATATTGCATAGCGCTGTTTTAAAATAAATAAACTTTAACAAATTTTAACCTAACACCACAATAAAGTTCACACCACGAAAAAGTTCACACAGGAATCAAAGTAAAACTTTACATAATCTGGTATTAATAAGAAGAAAAATTGAACACGAAATGCGTAAATATTTAAAATTTAACAATTGTTATAAATGATTTATGAACAAAGTATGCAAATTTAAAGAAACACCACATCCCAATTCGCAAACATACCACGCACATCCATCATGAAATGATACCAAAGCCGAAAGAGTAGATCGGGATCTCTATTATTACAGCATTCCCGCACCTGCATTAATCTTACTTGGACGGCCATTTTGATCAATTGAAGCTTTGCTGACAACAAGAAACTCATCGTTGGGAATATCGAATATTCCGGCGTGAAAAATGAATTTGGCGATCCCCAGTGACAGTTGGCGTAAAACGGACCTCTTCACGCTCTCAGATCCGGGCATTACAATAGTTTGTACACAGCAGGATGGAATGATCTTGTGATTAATGATTTTGAGGAGCCATCTGTGTGTGAAGATGTTGAAAATGTACCTTCGGAGTTTGAGATGAAATCAGGGAATTAGAGAATATTTACTTCAGGAAAGATTTAAATCCTTGGTGAGAATAATTTATTGAGTTCAGAGATTCCTTGGATGTATTTGCAGACGTAATAAAAATATAAAGGATATATTGATTATATGTTTTGTTCTTATTAATCATATAACGTTACAAAAAAACAAATTTAATTGTCAATCTGAATTGATTTAACATGGTTTTGTATTAAAAGGGAAAATTTATTTGGAACATTTTATTAGTCAATCAACTTTGATTTCTTAATATGCAGGACTGCAAGTAGTTATTCATAGATATACTATGCTGATTTTAGGAAGTCTGAGCATTTTAAGAATTGTATAATTTAGATTCCTAATCCCCAAATGTAGAATTTTTTGAAAATATATTCATTAAATTAATTTGACTGCCTCTCAAAGCTTTCAATGCAATTCAGTTCAAGATGTATTGATTCGGATGATAAAATATCAATTTTTCAATCATATGCTCTTTTAAAAATGTACATTTTAATATTGATAAAAATAATGATTCACTCTTAAAAATGTACTTTTAAACAATGGTGAAAATAATAATTCACTCTTAAAAATATTCATTTAATGATTGATACAAATCAATCGGAAGCCACTTGGGTCTCTAAATTCTGTACATTCTTGTTTATGTTTTTGAACAAACTGTTTAACATCAATATGGTGTTTAGTTTGACTTGTCATTCTATGATCGTTTTTTGCGCAATTTGGGATAATTAGACCGGGACCTACAGTTTAACGTGGATTCTGAATCACTAACAAACAACCCTGCCCCTTCCAGGATTCGAACCTGAAGCCTATGGTACCAAATGTCAGAGCGTTAGTCAATTGGCCATCAAGAAGTACATCAATATGATGTAAATGCTTCAATAGAGTAAATAAGAGTACAAATAATTCATGGAATGCATATTAGAATTAGACTTCTTTTCTAAAAATAAATTTATCAATTTAAAGAACAAAACCAAATGAAATATTTAAAAATTAATTAAATAACAAAACATTCTAAGAGTTAATTGCAATATAAACATTGACATCAAATGTATAAGAAAAATATTATTATTATTATTATTATTATTGTTAGTTTTATTTTTTTTTTTTTGTAAAATTCTCTTTTCATTATCAATTCTCAAAATTCTAAATTTTCAACTAACTGACAGAGAAAAAATTAAATTTGGATTATACCTTAAATAAAATTTGTTTAAAGATGAAATTATGTCATGCATCCAGTCATTGTTTATAAGAAATAAAAATATATGAATAATTAATATCAAGCACATCGAATTTTATATGTTATGCCATTAAAAGTTCCTAATAGGATGGAAAATGTGCGAAAGAAAAACTTTTCAAAGCTAACCAGCCCAGAGCTATACATTCATGTATTATTTGCCCATATTTGCATCGTAAAAATATACCCATATTTGCATCGTACTGTGGTTATCTTATGAGACAGTAATTCCTACGAAATGACAACAGCTTTCACTGTCTCTTACGAACTGTTACCAGGTCCTACAGTCGATGAGAAACGCAACAAGCTGTTAATATCCCCTATAAGCTACAAGTTTCTAAAAGTCGTGACACAATGGCTGGTGGGAATTCAATTGTCTCCTTGTATGTTAATTTGCATGCGTTAGAATAGGTAACGAATGGAATTAGTGCATACCACGTTGGGTTTCTAAACATAAATTACTCGGTTTAAAAGCTAGAAAGCCAAGTCAATCCGAAAGTGTCTATGCGGCGGATGGATACAATGAATATGTAGATTGGAAATCTCCTGCCTTGAGTTCAAAAAGACAGGCGTGAAAGAAGATAGGTATGTTTTGACAGACACAAAGATGGAATTTTTGTGGCGATCAAAATGTGTCGAGATTCATGGTTGATTTTCCCTTGATAACACTGAATCTGATACACAAACCTTATTTCATGTCGTTCTTAACCCCACCAATCAAAATTATTGATGATGAGGAACAGTAGAATTAACTGTCTAATAATTGTACACGACGACGCAATAATGGCTTCTGTAACCTCTTTTCAGAGAATGTTCTATTTTATTTTTAATTAATTGTTTTGGTTTCATAGTTTGTATATAATTGTTTTCATAGGCATCAAAACAACTCCGCTGATTAGTAATTTGAGTTATGTTGTTCATAGTCACATTGGAGTAATGTTGTTCACATTTGTCACATTTGCGTAATGTTGTTCATATTTGTCATATTTGAGTAATGCTGTCCCCATGTGTCAAATTTGAGTTATGTAGTTCACATTTGGTACTTTTGAGTAATGTTCACATTTGGCACATTTCAGTAATGTTGTTCACATTTGGCACATTTAAGTAATGTTGTTCAGATTTGAGTAATGTTTTTCATATTTGGCTCATTTGAGTAATGTTGTTCATATTTGGCACATTTAAGTAATGTTGTTCACATTTGACACATTTACATTTATTGTTCTCATTTGTCACATTGTTCATTTATGCCGTTAAATAATAAATGATTTTAGGTCAAAGTGCACAGGCCTAAAAAAACAACAATTACATTTGTTGTTCTCATTTGTCACATTGTCCATTTATGTCTTTCAATAGTAAATGACTTTAGGTCAAAGTGCAGAAGCCATAAAAAAAAACAATGTTTTGCGTCCATTGCAGATTTATTTACAATTTTTTCCAAATTAACAATAAAATACACTGTTGTGCTGAAAGAAAATTTTATTTTCTATCTCTATCTTCTTTTTCTCTAAAGAACAAAAGTTTCTAAAAATTTTTTTTTTCTTACGGCCCGCTCACAACCCTCTCAGAAGACTCGTTTAGATCTGAACCATCCGTCACCTTTAAACAAACTATTTTTCATACGCTGGAAAATGCATTTTCTGAAATGGAACCATTCGGGAATTGAAAAGAAAAAAAATGCAGCATTTGGATACGTACAAAAAGCGTAAACTATGCATCGCCGTGGAATGCAGATAGAACAGTTTTTACTGAAAAATATTTAAAATGAAAAATGAACATTTTATAGCGATTTCGCAAATAAAAACCTGAAATGTTTTCTTACTCTAATCCTCTGGGATAAACAAACATTGTATTTTATTAGCTTACTTTATGCTACAGTTTTTACACTATAAATTATATGCATATATAATGTTTATAAAATATCTTGCAGGCAAATAATTTTAGCTTGAATGATAAAAAATTTATTTCTTCTTTCAACATGCAAATTAATTGGTAGCGATTGTAAAAAAATATTTCATTAAAATCCTATAAAAATATACATATATTTAGTTTTAAATGAATATTAACATAAGTAAAAAAGCTTGAAAAGAAAAGAAAAACAAACTAAACAGCATTAAAGTAATGAACAAATTTCACTTGTTCAAATATTATTTTGTACAGAAGTCGGAATTGCCAGATTTATATAAGCGATTATAAAACAAGTGAAAATGAATAGATGAATCTGTTTACAAATTCAAATAACAATTATTTTGCAAAAGAAATAAGGATATAATTACTTACTACCTGATTCCTCAAAAACTGCGAAAAAAATTGTTTCTAAAGCATGCCTCTATTAAAGTAAATATACATCTGTATGTTAGATACATCTATTCTTGCCAATATATATTTACACTCAAGAGCCAACACATTATGACCACCCCTACATTTTGCAGTGAACTCACCTGGATGACGTGGAAGGCACGTGATCAGGTGGAAGGGATATTTAACTGCTGCTGGAGAGTCTGAAGAATCATTCTTTTACTTACTTCTGTGTGTGATGGGAAAGACTGCGGATCTAAGCGACTTTGATAGAGGGCCGATTGTAATGGCTCGAAGGTTTGGAACAAGTATTTCCGAAACTGCACGACCCGTGGGTTGTTCGCGGTCTACAATTGTTAGTACTTATGCAAAGTGGATGAATGACGGTGAAATAATATTCATGCCAATATACATCTGTTCGTTATATAGATCTATTCATGTAAATATACACTGAAGTGACAAAATTCATGGGATACCTCTTAATATCGTGTCGGCCTTCCTTTCGCCTGGCGAAATGCAGCAACTCGTCGTGGCATGGACTCAACAAGTCGTTGGAAGTCTTCTGCAGGAATATTGCGCCATGCTGTCTCGATAGACGTCCATAATTGTGAAAGCGTTGATGGTGCAGGATTTTGGGCACGAACAGAACTCTCGATGATGTCCCATAAATGCTCGATGGGATTCATGTCGGGCGATCTAGGTGGCCAGATCATTCGTTGGAATTGTCCAGAATGTTCTTCAAACCAATCGCGAACAGTTGTGGCCCGGTGACATGGCGCATTGTCATCCATAAAAATCCCATCGTTGTTTGGGTACATGACGTCCATGAATGGCTGCAAGTGATCTCCAAGTAGCTGAACATAAGCATTTCCAGTCAATGTTCGGTCCAGTCGCACCAGAGGACCAAGTCCATGCCATGAAAAAACAGCCCACACCATTACGGAGCCACCATCAGCTTGAACAGTGCCTTGCTGACAGTTTGGGTCCATGGCTTCGTGGGGTCTGCGCCACACTCGAACCCTACCATCAGCTCTTACCAACTGAAATCGTGACTCATCGGACCAGGCCACGGTTTTACATTCATCTAGGGACCAACCGATATGCTCACGTGCCCAAGAGAGTCGCTGCAAGCGATGTCGTTCTGTCAGTAAAGGCACTCGAGTCGGTCTTCTGCTGAAATAGCCCAAGAAAGCCAAATTTCTCCGCACAGTTCTAACAGACAAGTCCCTTGTACGTCCCACATTGATTTCTGCGGTTATTTGACGCAGTGTTGCTTGTCTGTTAGAATTTACGACTCTTTGCAGACGTCGCCGGTCTCGGTCGTTAAGTGCAGGCGGTCGACCCCTGCGCTGTCCATGGTGGGATGTTATGCCTGAAATTTCATACTCTCGGCACACTCTTGACACAGTGGATCTGGGAATGTTGAATTCCCTAACGATTTCCGAAATGGCATGACCCATGCGTCTAGCTCCAACTAACATTCCGCGTTCAAAGTCTGTTAATTCCCGTCGTGCGGTCATCATCACGTCAAAACCTCTTCACATGAATAACTTGAACAGAAATGAAAGCTCTGCGAAAGCACTGCTCATTTATACCTGTTCTACGCGATGCTACTGCCATCTGAAAATTTGCATATTGCTATCCCATGACTTTTGTCACTTCAGTGTACATCTACATGTTAGATACATCTATTCATGTAAATATACATTTGCATGTTAGATACATCTATTCACGTAAATATGCATCTGCATGTTAGATACATCTACTCATGTAAATATGCACCTGCATGTTGGATACATTTATGTAAATATACATCTATACGTATGCATCTATTCATATAAATATCCTTTTTATCATCCATAATTAAAAGATTTTGAAAATATTTAAGAATTAAATTTGTATATCTTACAATTAAAATTGACTTCATTAAAATGTTTTAACCATTAATTTTTACTTTAATATGAATATTACCAAAAGAATTAGTTATTATTCATGAATTATTAAAAGTTCATTTGGATTTTATATTAAAAAAAAATAAATTCAAATGTTTTCCTTTAATACTTAAAATATTTATATTTTACTTGTTTTCGAAACAATATGTGTATAGTGTCTGCAAATAATTCTTTGCATTAGGTAATTTTAAATATGCGACTAAAATTACTTCGGAGTTTATTATAATAAGAAGGAAATGATAAAAATAATTTTATCGCTATACTCACTACGAAATTCTTTGCTTTACATGGTAATTTAAATGCGCGATTGTGGGAAAATTATTTGCGTTGCCATTAAAAGTATAATCTTATTTTAAAGTTTTAGAATAGTTTTAAAATTAGTTTGATTCAGTTTTGTTATTTTCATTAAAAATCTTTATTGTCGTTGTATAATAGAATAAATTTGTCTTGCATGTTTTTAATTTTGTTGAAGATTCAGATATATTTTTTTGTCGATATTTCTATAGTAGAATTAAATAAGCATTTTCATAAAAAAACATAGTTTTCAATTCCTTCTATTAACTCTCACTCTCCCTATATATATCTTGTTCAAATTTTCAATCGCTCATAAAATACTTTTTATTCCTCCACTCTAGTTCAAATGTAATTTTTGAAACTTGTAGTGGATGACACTTGATGTTAATACAGTTTTTTAAAATATTAATTAATTCATTAAATTTAATTAATAAATTTTAGTTTTTTTATTTAAGTTGCATGTATCTAATAATAGATGGCGCCAGGTGTAAGAGGAAAATTTCAATTTTACTTGTAAATAACTATTCTGCAATAAAGTGAAAAAAAAGTAGGAATTGATTTAAAAAATTGTTTTTTATATTACTTGTTTATGTTAGTTCCTTTAGAATTCAAATTTTTTTCCCTAACACTTGCTTGTTTAGACTATGGTAATAGACATATTTATTAAGGTAAATATCACTTTGGTGTAGTGGAAAGCAATATACTGGTAATAATGAATTTCCTATAAATATTCAGATGTAGATCCTTTCATTTGTTCACATTGAAAAATGTCTGCAAAATGCATACAAAATAATTTGAATATTGATAAGAATTTCTCTATCAAAATCGGAATATATTCTATTCGTTTTTCAAGGTATTGGGCAGATAATTTTAACGGCTATTTATCTCCAAAAACTTTATTTAAAACATTTTTGTAATTTAAAGTAAAATATTGATACATTACTTTAAAATAGATTGCTTAAAATCGTTCGTTATTTAGAAATAAGTATTTCATTAATTTTATGTTCAAAGAAAAATACATTTCAAGAATACAATTAGAGTTGCTAATTTTAGAATGACTAGATAGAAAAAAAAAGAATATTTGCTTTGGACATTAAAGATAGCGTTGAAGAATTGACGCAGAGCCATAAAATTTTCATACCCAGTAAACTATGTCCTTCCATTTATTTTCATTAATGTCGTTGTGACGACGGAAATTTCATAAAAATTGAGGTTAGCTTGAAGCATTGTGTTTTCGTAAAATATATAATTATGAAACATATTACAGAAATAAAAATGATTTTAATATTAAGACAAAATTTAAACGACAAAAATTCCAAAGTGATTTCCTTTCCATAAACTATTCAAAGTTTGGTTGTTTATGCACCTTTATGAAAATATTTATGATAAACATTGCTTTGCACAGAATAATATTATTTATTAACTAACATTTATAAAGTTCTTAAAATCATTTTATCACTTGATAAACTGCCATAGAGTTTGCAGTTTCATAACTATATTTATAAATGATAGCAATTTGAAATATATACATATTTAAAACAAGTATAGAAAGTTCTGAATATCTTACAAAATGTAATAATTCTCTTTTTCAAGGAGGAATGCAATAATTCCCTCCCCTATTAATTTTTTTGTATCCATGTTCTTTTAATAAACATAATTTTTTCAAGTTAAATAAAACTTTTTATTTAATTGTTCACAAAAATTTTTGTGTTCTATCAATGTATTTCGAAAACACTAATCGAATTATCATGTTCTGTAAAAGTTTTTTTTTTTTCTTCTGAATTCTTGTCTTTTCATCACTTGAGAAGGAAAATAAATTGAATTTCCGTTAGTGTGCATTTCCGTTTCAATGTAAAAGTTTTTTGATTCATTTCCTTTCTATTTTCCCTAAAAAAAACTACATTTTTCAAGGCTTCTTTTTGGTCTTCATCACATTTTACTTACTGGCCATGCTGATTCATTTGGGAAATAGAAAATATATTTTTTTTTCAATTACGCGTGTAGGTCACAATTGGTTATTATTTTTGCAGCTGTTTTTAATGATAAAAGATGTTATGAGATTCATATCAATAGAATTATAAACAATTTGAAACTTCTGTAAATGAACAGTTTGTTTACATATCAATTCATTTTCTAATTGTTTTCTTATTGTAGTAATTTATTTTGATTTGATTGAATTTTGTGAAATTCTAAAACAAAATGAAAATAATATTTAAATATGGATGTATTTTACTTCTACAGATAACTTGATATTCTATTGATCTATACCGTATACATGAAATTAAACTTACTAAAGTAACAAAAACGATTGATATAACTAAAATCAATTTAAATAAAATATCTTAAATGCATAATTTCTTTCGACAACAAATGTTAAATTAACATATTTGATGATATATTTTTTTTTGGAAAACTTCAAGGAGTAAATCCTTACTGAAAATAATTTTAAAATTTAATTGCAACCATTACTATAATAATAATTCACTGAACTGACTACTATGGCAAAAAAGTTTTAACAAAATTTTTCTTTATTCATCAACATAGTCCCTTACCAGAGCGATACATTAATTCCAGTGCTCTTATAACTCCTATATTGGTCTTATAGAATGATTTATCTTTGGTCTTAAAACAGGTGTCAGTTTCAACAATCACTTCTTCATTGGAGCCAAATATATTTCCATGGAGCATCTTTTTGAAGTCTGCGAACAGCCAATAGCTGTTGGGCGACAAATCTAAAGAATACAAGGATTTCGAAGGTCAATTTGTGCAATTTGGCCATCGTAACCATCGATTTGTGACACAGCATATTATCTTGGTGAAAGAGCTAATTTTTCTTCATCTCAAAGGAGGCCGTTTATTAGCGATTTTTGCCTTCAAACAATACAGTAACGCTAAGTGATATTCGCTTTTGATATTGTTTCCCTTTTTAATGTACGAGCCTATAAATATTTTACAATGCATATCCCAAAGCATTGTGGCCATACCGTTTCCTACCGACTATTTTGAGTCGTTCCTCGTTTTGAACGACTTTCATTGACTGTTCTCCACTCAAATGACATTCGATTTGATTCCAAAACTTAATAGTGAATCCATTGTCACACCCAATGTAAATATTCCTATTTATTTATAAACAATGCTAAAAAGATCTCTGAATCATTGATGCGTTGTTTCTGATCCATTGTGAGCGAATACTTCACTCTATTTGAAAAAAAAATGCATTTTCATACCCAAATGTTCATGGAATAAGTGTAAACACAATGATATCTTCTGGATGTCAGATACCTTACTCTAATTCCCTTTGCGTTTGTTCATCAGAAGGTTTTTTTAAATATTTTCTATAGTAACAGCCACATTTGTATATCTGTTATATCTGTTACAGTATCTGTTCGACTGCTTTTCAAATACACACACCATCGACAAATACTTGTTCTCGACAATGGAGAGTCTAAGTGTAACACTTCTCAAGCCATTGTTGACCTTGAACATATTTTTTTTCCAATTAAAAAAATGTGTCATCAACACACGAAAATAACTTTTTTCCATTGTTTTTAAAATTACAAATGTAACTCCACTTAAACTACTGTAGTTTGACCACAAGTGAATGAAATATTATACAATCTTGAAACATATAGTTTGAAGGCTATACTAACCAAAAATAGTATGACTATGTAATTAAAGGTACCACCTGCTTTTTAGTTTTGGGACTTAAATATCGTGTTATATTGTTAACACCATATCGCTGAATACAAAAATAAATATTAATAATTCAATTGATATTAAAGTGAAATGTTTATGTAATTAAACAAATAAGTAATTTTTATAATTAAATAAAATAAATACAAATAAAATAATTCAACGAAGAAATGCTAAAATTTCCAAGTTCTATGCAATTAAAAATTCTTAAATTATTTCAGATCCAGAAAGAAATTTCAAAATTTATTTCTATATTAACATTAATTTAATTTTAGAATCATCAATTAGACAACAAAAAACTATTAAATTCTAAAGTAAATATTGCTACTTTTTTGTAATTTTTCATTTTTTCAAAACTATTTATTGTAACCATGCTGCCTTCTACGCACTTACCAGAGCACTCCCGCAGCTCCTCACTATGCCAACAGGCTCAGTAACAGGAAGCAACTCTCCAACAGGAAGTAACTTTCGCGCACCCTGCGCGTATTTGAGTATCGTGTTTTCTGCTCAGCAGTGGAATCCTTCCACGAATCTATAATTATATATCTTTGAATGTGCTGAATATTGTTTGTGTCTAATTATACATGTGTAGTGTTTTTTCGTGTATTGTAAATATGTGTGTTCTAAAAACCTGAGCATCAAGTATATCAATCAAATATAACTATTTACAATTTAACCAGTAGCTCAACATGCACACTACATTATTTAAAAATATACATTTAAAAAGTATTCATATGTATTTGGCGATAGAAATGTAATTTAAGCTGCTTGCATTATTTTAAAATAAAAATGTCATTGCTTAACTCAAAGTTAATATTTATTTAAGCATTGGAATATCCAGAATTCGATAAGAATTCTTTATTTTGAAACTTTAGGAATTTTGCAGCATGCTTCTAAAAATTGAATCTTGGATTCGTTATGAAAAATAAATTTTATAATAAAAATAAATATTTTCAATAAACATATTCATCTTTAAAAAAAAGTCCCCTTCGAAAAACATTTTTATTCTGCAACTGCAAGAATAAAAATGGAAAGGCGGGAAATAACATCCCATTTCGAACATATCTTTCCATTTAATTTACCCCGGAATAAAAAGCCAAACAGATTTGCTTTCGTGCGTGTACCGAAAAAATATTTTTACGAGGGGAAAAAAATAATCATATCTCTTCCAAAACAATTTCTGTGAAGGTAAGTTTATCACATTTCTTCTGGCACCAAAGAACTGCCTCCAGGATACCAATTCCTTTCTTCCCAAGTTTGCGCAGTATTTTTTCATTACCTCGTTTTCAATTGCTCCCAAATCTCAGCTCGTGAGTTCAGACAGACCAGATGCAATTTTCTCTCACGAAGTGTGGGAAGCGAATGAATGGAAGAAGTGCCCCACGAAGAGCAATAGAAGTTTTACTCTATGATCTGGCTAATCTAGACGTTAGTAGAGTCAAAAAAATGAAGGGTGCGTCTTTCTTTAATGCCCTGATTTAGATCCCCTAGAGGAGTGTGAGTTGAACATCTGTATGGCCATCCGTGGCCATCTTTGGTCAAAGGAATTTAGATTAAATCTAGATGATTATTACCCTTAATTTGCTGAATAGAGATTAGAGGAATTTATTTGCATATGACTTTAAATATGTCGTTGAAAATAGCATATCAAGTTACAAAGACAATTGTAAGAAAATGATGTTTTAGAGTAATTTGGAATTTTAGTTTCGTTAAAACATAATATATTGTTTCGAATATGTGTTTGAAATACATAAATGCCTGTTTTTTAATTAACTTGTAGTTTATATATATTTGCATTTTCAATTTTTTAAACTTATTCGGTTTTATCCGAGATGCGATTATTCTGTAAAATTATGAAGGATAAAGACTGTACATGGCAAAAGACCAAAATTACAATTATTCTGGAAAATTTCTAAAGTTGGCTTTCCTTAATGAATACTTCTCGAAGTTCCAAGAAAAAAATGTTCAAAGAGGTAACATCTTGAAAACTTAATATAATTCAGTGATCCTTACGAATAAATACAAGACATGTTTATGATCCAGTCAATGAAAGTAGTTAAATTGTTCTAGGGCCACTGGCGTATCTAATTTTTTATAAAAATAGATATATTGATCTCTACTGGGGATTGATGGCCGACTACTAGCACTCTGGTGCTCGGTGCCATGGATGCCTTTGGGGCTCGGAATGGGCTTTAAACCGTAGGTACCGGTCTAACATGACTGTAGGTCGAAGGACGACACTCCTATCCCGTAAAAGAAAACACCTCCAGTTTCGGAATCTGCCAGTAGACAGACGGCCTTAGTCCATCATGGATTGTAGTGCAGGGGAGTTAGTCAGTTTCAATCTTTTACAGGGGAGTTTAGGTTTTTCGCGCGTTTGTAATTTAATCATTGCTTCCCTTATCTTTTGTGAAAATGTTCAATCACAACCAAAAAAATCAGATTTGTCTGAATCATTCACCACAATATATACATACTTCGTGCAAATTATATCTAAAATGGCAGTATTAATGTCCTTTAATTTACGCATATTGTTTCGATATTACAATTATATAGCCAATTAAGTGAATCAATTAGTGTTTTATTTAGGCTTATACATTTCTTTAATCACTGATAAATGCAATCTACACTCATGCCCATAAATTAAGGATAATTCAGAATCACACAGAAATTGAACTCTAACATAAAAATTTCACCTGTAGAATTATCACACACATCTTGAAGAAGAATATGCAAATTACAGGAAACCACCAGATGGCGCGGATAGTACGTCACAATGACAAGAGTGAAAGAGAGGCGTATATAAGGAATGGTGGCAAAGAAGTAAAATTGTTTGCAAGCGCTTTAAAAGCCTTTCAGTGCAATAACCGCATAGTTATGGCACAAAGGAAGCATTTGGATGATTTTTTACGTGGTAGAATTATCGGACGACTGGAATGTGGACGTACCCAGCTGGAAGTATCCGAGGAACTTGGAATCGCCCAGAGTGTCATCTCCAGCCTTTGGCAACGATTCCAAGATGATGGTAATGTGAGTAGATGTTACAGCACAGGTCGCCTCCCGAGTTACAACGCCGAACGAGGACCGGTATTGAGCAGTTACTGCCAAAAGAAACAGACGGAGCACAGCATCAGACCTGTCTCGTCAGCTCTCTTCAGCTACCGGTACGACAGTTTCAAGGCAGACCGTGTACAGACGCCTAGGGCACATTGGTCTATATGTTCGTAGGCCTGTCAGATGTGTTCCACTTACCACAACTCACTGTCGCCTGCGATTAACCTGGAGTAGAGAGCATGCATTGTGGACACCGCAACATTGGTCTGGTGTGATGTTTTCCGACGAGTCCAGGTTTGTTTGCAGTCTGATTCTCGCCGGACTTTCATATGGAGAGCGCTAGGTACCCGTTACCACCAAGAGAACACCATTGAACGACACCGTTACGGTGGTGCAGGATGGCTCGTTTGGGGAGGAATTATTCTTGGTTCCAGAACTGACCTGCATGTTCAGAGTGTAACGATGACAGGCCAAATCTATCGGGATGTCATCCTGGAACAACATGTATGTTTGTTTCGGGGCGCCATGGGTGCTGAATTTCTGTTTATGGATGACAACGCCCGTCCTCACCATGCAAACATTGTAGACGAATGCCTTCAATTGGAGGATATCACCCGTATGGATTGGCCAGCATACTCACCGGACTTGAATCCAATAGAGCATGTGTGGGATATGCTTGGCCGACGAATTGCAGCCCGTCAACCCGCTCAACCCACCTGTCAACCCCCAGGGCTGCTCGGAGGGCATTTTCCGTGATGAGTGGTGTAATATTCCCCAAGATCAGATTGATAATTTGATACTCAGCATGCCTAGGCGTTGCAAGGCCTGTATTGCATCGTCCGGGAGACATACTCCATATTAACCATCATACTAACCATGTTATACTGTTTTTTGTAAATAGGTTCTTTTTTTAAATTTGCTCCAGTGAGTAAAAATCGCAATTTTTATTAATTATGTCAAACATATAGCATCTTTTTGCTTTTTACCTTTTGTTTAATAAATAGACTTTACAAATAAGTCAAATTTGTTTTACTTCTGTCTCTTTCTTTGCCTGAACTTCATTATCCTTAATTTATGGACATGAGTGTATATCAGTTTTGTTTTGTATATTTCGGAATGTATAGATGCCGCTAAAGTGTAGTATTTATTGCTCCTTAATAAATAAAATATGAATGGATTTTTATTGAGAGCGATAAAAATTCATAACTGATATGGAATGAAACATCTTACTTTATTAGTGATATGATAGCCAGAATATGCAACCTGGATTTTAAATAATGTATTCGTTAAAAGTTTGTAAATATTTTTTAAACATTTCGGGTATTGACGTAATTTTGATATTTAATGGAAACTGACATTAATTGATAAAAACTGATATTGATGAAACATCTGATTATTTATATTAATTAGGAAAAACTGATATTGATGAAACATCTTATTTCATCAGTTCTATGCAAGGCAGAATATGCAATCTGGATTTTAAGGAATCTATTCGTTAATATTTGGTAACAATTTTTTAAACATTTCGGCTATTGAAATAATTTAAATTTTTAATAGAAACCGCTATTTTAAAGCTGAACAACATTTTTTTTTTAAATACTTAGCTATGTGAATAATTTAATTTGGTTTGCCCAGATTTCCTAGTATTCTTAATATGGATAAAATATTTTGAAGTAATGCATTTCATAAATTTTGCATAAGATGTGAAATTATTATCAATGTCTCATTATCTGAAAATTCTTATCAACGATTTTAAATAATCTATTCGTTAAAGCTGAAAAACAATGACTATCATTGTATATTATAATTGTCGGATTTTATTTAATTAATCCAGAATAAAATTTTTCCTTTTGTGTTACATCTGAGTTTTTGTTTACATCTTTTTATTTTAATCATAAATTAAATATAATGAACATTTCTATCTTTCTGCAAAATTTCTTAAATGTTGAAACATTTATAAATTTTTATAATGAAACATTTTAAAATTTGCTTACGACAAGTATTATGTATGTCAAATAATGAGAAATGTATAATTTTTATGACAATTTATTATTGCATAATATCAGATGAATTTAATTCAATAAAAGTATTTTTTTACGTTTTTCATTCTACTATAAAAATAATGTGCTTATATAATAAATTATCAAAAATATTATTTAACATAAAAAATTAAGATAAAAAAACAGCTGTACAGTTAGCACTTTATATATACATTTTTATTGAATAATACGCTTAAAATGACTTAGAAGTAAAAACAATCTTAGAAAGAAAATATTTTATATATGACACGTTAAGAATATCTGGAGAAAAAGGCAACGGCTTTGCTTTAAAAATTAAATATTTGTCACAATACTTTCTCTCTGAGAAACAAATGAGAGTTCAGATGACAGAGGAGGAAATATTCATATTTTATTCACTATTAAGAGTGAAGATGAAGAGCAAAGTGCAGTGAACTTTGTGTTTCTGTAATGTTCATCTTTCTTAATCATCTATGCAGTAAATAAAACATTAAAACTTTCTCTCTCAAAGACTAACAAATGTATTTTCGGAAATGTAGCGTGAGTAATTCCTTTCTATTCAAAATACGTATAGACATGCATTTTTCGCTGCACTAAGTATTGAGGCAGAGCAGAATAATTTGTATGAGTTATGGAAGATAAAAGGATTAACATATTTGAGTTGAACAAATTATCTCTGTATTAAAATTCAGATTTTAATTTTTTATGTTTATGAAATCTATTCAAAAATAATTCGCAAACTGTGCGTTTTTTTTATAATTTACTAATGATTTTAACATTTACTATTTGGTTATTCATTTAAATATCATTTTCACTCAAGAGACTATGAAAAATAATGGAAAGTGAATTATTTGGGGAAAAAAATTTAAATATTTAATGTTTTCATAAATATATAATAGCAGGATAGATGCATTAAAAGATTTAAAATAGGAAAAATTCCCTCAAATCATTTTAAACTAAACAAATAAATTTTTAAAGGAAGAAGTTTTATAAAGTATTAATAAATATTAAATTACATTATTTTTCATTCCATTTTTGTTGATAATAATTTACAAATATTGTGAAGATAATATGAGAAGATATCAGGGACTTTATTCCAAACATTATACATTATTCACAACAATTGTCAATTTTGGATACATTTAAAGTAAATACAGCCAGATTGCAAATGTATATCATTTTTTTTATAGCTTAATTAAAAATATCGTTTCTCTCTAGAAAATTACTTAAAACTTTATTCATATTAGTTTTAATGTATTAAATACTCAATTTAATCGGTTTAATTTTTTTACTAGATGATAATCATTCAGACTCCATTATTAAAGATATTTTAAAGTTTTATTTATCTCATTTAAGATATTTTTAATTTCAGAAGAGAGATTTTTCAGAAGTAAATTTTTTTTTTATTTAATCATTTTAAATTCTCTTTTAAAAATGGGAGGTTTTCCAATTGCAGAATGGAAAATATAATTAGGAATTTTACAAAATGAAACGTTGCATTGAACTATGTTCTATTATTTTAATATGAGCTACGTTCATTATTGTCTAGCTTTTGAATATGGAAACTACTGAAAGTATGTTCTTTTCACTCATTTCCAGTTCTTTCCACTACTATTCTTTCCACCTATCCACTAATTCATGTTCTTTACATTCCTGTTCTTTCTATTTATCCACTCATTCATGCTCTTTCCACTTCTATTCTTTCTACTTATCAACTCATTCATATTATTTTCCACTCGTGTTCTTTATATTTATGCACTCATTCATACTCTTTCCCTCCTATTATTTCTACTTATCCACTCACTCATGCTCTTTCCACTCCTATTCTTTCTACCTATCCATTCATTCATGTTCTTTCCACTCCTGTTCTTTCTATTTATCCACTCATTCATGCTCTTTCCCCTCCTATTATTTCTACTTATCCACTGATTCATGTTCTTTCCACTCCTATTCTTTCTACTTATCCACTCATTCATGCTCTTTCCATTCCTATTCTTTCTACTTATACACTAATTCATGCTCTTTCCACTCCTATTATTTCTACTTATCCACTCATTCATGTTCTTGCCAATCATTTTCAAAAGCTTAATTTATTTATGACATTGTTACTACATAAGTAATATTTATTTTGGCTTGCCAATCACTGATTAAAAAACATTAGGCATCTTACTTACAACACTTCCTATCATAAATATTACATTATATAACATATTAATATTTCATCATTATTACCCAATTAGACAATAAAACAGTTGATTGAAATAAATATTTTGTCATTACTTCTACAATTCAAATTAAGATTAAGATTATATATTGTTATTAGATCTTAATTGTTAAATGTAATAATCATACTAAAAAAAAAAAAGCTTAAGAATTTAAAAAAAACTGAATTCATACATAAGAAAAGCTTTTGAATAAGAAATGAAAATTAAGACTTTATTTTACTCAAGCAAGATTATCTAATTGAATAATAAAAAGAATTGACAGTTCAAATTTTAAATATCCTTTTCAGATTTTTTTCCTTTAAAGAAAACGTATGTATTGTAGAGAAGAAACCTATCCCAGAAGAACGATTTCCATTGGAGAAGTGGGTTTCCAAATTACTTTGTTATGGAATTTTATTGAAATGCGATCCAGCCCATTTTTTTTTAAAATTAGAATTTACTAAACAAAAGTTGCTTTAAAAAAGTTTTTAGAATGTAAGTAGCCAAACATGGTGGGGTCACGTACTTGAGAGACATCCGGTTTGTTGACAAAAGGCAGATACTATCCGATGTCTTATTCCGCGATAAAATTGATCCCCTTCCTATTACACACGAATCATTTCTCGGGCAGCTATGCGATTGCTTTTTTACATCTCCTTCTTCCAGATTAGGCTGAATCAAGCCCTCACATCTTTCTAATCATTCAAGGGGGCTGGCACATAATAAATGGACAATGACGAGCTTACAACAAGATATGAATTATTCTTTGTGTTTCAAAATAAAGACAAAGTCAAAATGTTAACAATTTTGCCTGTAGTAGCTTTTAAAAGTTCATGAATTACTGTGGTGATAAAGAAATTTTTACTCTTATGTTTCCCCTCTAAGCCCTAGACTTTTATCTTCATCATACATCGCAATAAATTCGATGTATTAGTAAGTTTTGATTTCTAATTTAATAGTAACCGAAATAAGAAGTTAAAAAAATATTTTAAAAAACTGCTCCATAAAAGGATACTGTGACAGTAGTGAATATTTTGTTATTCAAAATAAAGATATTATTTTAAAGTATGTAAAAAAATATTTTTGTAGTTTATGCACATCAAATAGTTATCCTTTTTATTTATTTATTATTATTTGTTCCTTTTTAATTGATTAAGTGATTTTTTCATCTGCAGAAAACCTGTTGGGAGTCGCGCCCATAGATTGATAAATCTTTATTATTATATGGAGCATTATATTAAGTGTCAAGTTACATCCTTTAAAGTTTCATTACATTTTCTCATCATTACTTAAAAGAATTCCGTTTAAGTATGATAATGCTATATGGGTCTCACGTTGGACACCGAATTGTAGTGTGCAGGTTTGGCAATCAGACTGGATGTGGTTGGATCGAGATACTTGAGCCACAGGTTGATAACTCACACCTTTATTTACACACACACAAAAACACAAACAGTTAGAGACATACAATATTTAACACATTTAAAGACTGATAGTTATAGATTACTGGAAGGACTCCACTTCCAAGCCGAAAACCCAACTCCATATGCAAGTCTGTAGGCAAACTGACCATTGCTCCTAAGCGCTGCAAGATAGGCTCTTGTCAGTGCACTCAGCAGCACTCCCACCTTTATTTCAAAAACAGCTGAACTCACAGCTTTACAAACTTACAGCTTAAAAACACAGCTTGCACGTACAATAAGTGACATTCAATATTTAACATAGTTAAAGGCAGGTAATTATAGATTCGTCGAAGGACTCTACTTCTAAGCCGAAAACTCGAAACTCGGATACACGCAGGGTGCGCGAAATGTACTTCCTCTACGGATGAGAATCGATAGGCTAACTGACCATTTCTTCTGAAAGTTACAGGGAGGTGGAAGCTCTTGCCAATGTGTACGAGCAAGAATGGTTACATTCTTTAAAATTTTACGCATAAGATAGAAATTAAAAATTCCATCATACTGTAGAAAAACTAGATTATGTTAAAAAAATAAGTCAATAATTTCTATATATTTATCTAACTATAATTTTTCTAAATAATTTCGCATTGATGTCGCAAATGTAGTAACGACTTGAAAATCAATTTTTATAAATTGAACAAAATTTTTATATTCGTAATATAATTGATTTCCATTAAGAAATTCATGGTCCTAAACTTATTTTGATCAAATATACACTTCATGCTTACCAAAGAATCATTAGTTTATTTTAAAATGGAGTGAAACAGAGAATTTGAATTGAATCTTTATCGTAAACAGATAATTTACCACAACTGTAAATAGAATGAGAATTCTTCACTTCTGATATATGGAGTGGAGCAAGGTATTATCAGTTTTGTCAGAACAGCACGATTTACTCCTGATTATATTTTAATCATACTTTCACCATGTTATTATCCATCACTCAAGATATGTTTCCCTTTAAGGTGGAGCTTCATTTAGAGAAGACAAGACTATGTACACATAGTTTAACCTGATTTCTATTGTCATGGCACCAACTAATCATAAAAAGCATTTGTTGAACTCTATGAACAATTATAAGCTTTATTTTAATGTAACACTTATTAAATATTTTTCTAGTGCCTATATTATATTTATATAAAGTTTAATATAAATTAGGATTTCTTATGGTATTCAATTCTTTTTAATAATTGTCACATTTTGATTAATCGAAAAACAATTTTGATAAATTCATTAGTTTTTTCTTAATCATCTCAACGCTATTTCTATTGCATTACAATGCAAAGAAATTTAATTTCAATTTCTGTTCATTTCAAAATATTTCCTAATATAAAAGGCATACTAGATAAGACTTTATCTAACATCTGTTATCCTACATGCAGATCCTTTTCCTTTGCCTGTAGCCGAACAAAATACAAATGATTTAGACGTTCCGCAGAAGTTACCATTTGACTGTTACAAATACAAGAGTCGATTCAAAGAGCATTCGACACGATTGTTATAAATGAATCAGCACAAAAGATATATTTATATCAAAAAGATATTATCTCTATATTCAAAAAGATATTTTTTGTAACTAATCTTACTATTTTACCTCATTCTTCAGCAGCGATTGAGAGCCAATTTTCCTTAAGGAATTGAGTGAAAACCAACACAGGAATTATTTTTAAGGAAATATAATAAGCAAATTCTTGCATGACAGTAATAAAAGCACAACAGTGGACACTAAAAAATTGGTAAATGATTTAGAAAGTGCCGTGGATAGCTAAATAAATGATATTTCTTTTTTTTCTGTAATTGCATTTCAAAATAATTTTCATGACATTTATTCTTCTTCTTTAGATATATTTCTACAAACATCCAATTGTGGTAAGCCTGATTAAAATAATGGAAAACTGAAATTTTTTAATTATTTTGGTAAATAAAAGTAATTTCTACCTTAAAAACAATATTTCTATTTTTATCAAACTTTGTAATCAGAAAGATTTATATCGTCAAAATATTATTATGTTTAACTTAGCAAAAAAAAAATTATTTAAAAATGCAATTATCATATCTTTTAATTTGAATGATAGATATATTTTAACAAATTTCTCTCCGCATCTCTTTGAAACTAAATTCCAAAAAAATACTAACTTCTACGGAGAAATGTCATTATAAAGAATGCAAGTTCAAATAAAAGCATTCCTAATGTTTTTCTGGTAACTTCCTATTATAAACTAAAAGTAAAGTTTTGTTTATTAACGAAATAAGAAAGGAAAAGAAAATTTATAATCCTACTTGAAAACAAAGTAATCCTAGGTATATTCATATTTCAAAGAAAATTTTACATAATCACGTTTTAAATTCACCAAAAAATACCTCTACAAAGAAATATTTCTATTTTTTTTCCTTCTATATCTGTACAAACTCTGATTGTCTTTATCATTAAATAACCATACCTATTTCATGCACTGTAACCATCCATTTAGAACTAACGTTATTTACCTCTAATATATTCCAAGAAACACAATTCCCAAGCAGCAAAATTCTAAGCAAAAGAAATTCAAATCCAGTTAATTACACGGGGCGTCTCGTAAACCAAACTTACCCAAGAAACCCCTGACTTGCACCACTCCCATCAGGATCCAATTCTTATGCTAATTATGCAGTGTCATAACACGCAAACCCTGGACTGCCGATCCTGGAAGGTTGCTTGTTGTGAGGCGATACAATTAATCCACGCTTTCCTTTAATTACATCGTTGGTGGAAGCTCGTATGTTCCACGCGTGCAGCAATAAATAGAGAGAGAGCTGATCGTTGTCTAGCCGTTGGAGCATGCAGTGGCCAGAAGTAACGTAAGCAATTTCATTCCGTAATGTGATTATACTTAGCAGGACGAAGTTCATTTATTACGAAAAATATATGGAGGATTTGTTCCGGTATGCTTTTTTCTCTTTGTAAGTAAAATGACTTATCGACATGCGGATCATATTGTATGGTTCAGTGAATTAACGTATGAATGCCATATATTGCATTTATGCAGCATTGTCGCTTCAGAAAATAATTTTACTTCGTGTTGACAGTAAAAAGTTCAAATTTAATTCTCAAATAGGTCAAATGAAAATTCGAGATGACCGAGAGCGAAAATGCGTGATGACATACTTCAATGCGGTTATTTATAGGCTAGAAAGGACACTTACACTAGGGTGGAAGTCCTATGTAATTCTTAAATAATTTACAATCGCGCTGCATTCTTTAGTCATCAACATATGCTGCTGACAGAAATTTTCCCACCAAATTTCAAAGCAAACTGACAACCTTTTATTGGTATGATAATTTTTATAGTAATAAATGTATTTTTGTAAAAAAAAATCAATATTTTTTATTTAAGCACATTTATAAAAAAAAATTGCTTTAGAAATTAAGAAATGGCTGAAGGATTTCTTTACCTCAAATATCAATCATAGTAATCTCTATCTGTGATTAGACAATGCTATCTTTTTCATTATTAATTCTGAAATAGGTGCAAAGCATTAAATGCATAACCATTAAAATCACGGGCAATGGAAATTGTCTTAATTTACTATAATTTTAAAATAAAATTGACGATTACATAAAGTTCATGGGGCTTGATGGCCGAGTCGCCATCTCTCTGACCCTGGGTGCCACTGTGTTTGAGTCCCGGCATTACGATAGATGTTTTTAGTGGTTCAGAATCCACTTTAAACCTTACGTCCCGGTATGACTGTAGAGATTTGGTCGTAGTGCTGACAACTTTACTCCGTAAATAGAAAAAGCATCTGTTTCAAATTTGGTCAGTAGGTAGAGGACCATGATCCAACATTGACTGTAATGTCAGGGAGTTTGTTATAAAGAGCATACTTATAAAATACTCATACAACTTAACGATAATTCCCATTAATGACTATAAATATTTTAGAAACGAAATATTTTAATTTTTGCTAATTACAATTTATTATTTTTCGAATTATAATTAGTATTGAGTTTCTTTAAATTCAGTGTAACTGTTTATAAACAAATTGTACAAATCGCACAATATAATTTATAAAACACCTTCGTTCAATATAACTGTTCTGTAAATGCATTGTAAAAATTCTTTAATTTCATATAATTTCATTTAGCATTAAATTATACGAAGTTTATTTAGCGTTAAAAAAAAATTATTGTAGTGTATTCGATGAGCCCATATACAAAAAAAACCTAAACTAAACGTTTTTTTATGAACTGAACTTCAAGTATGATAAGACTCCTAATCTCAAAGAAAGTTTGAAAGGTAAATCAATACCTGCATAAAATTAGATTTCTGTCAAAATCCGCCACCTTAATTGCGAAATAGGCTTATTATTTAAGCTCCTTGAAACAAGAATCGATTGAAGCAAATTTTTTTTCAACCTAATCCAAGTTTCAATGAGAAATTGAAAACCCATTAATTATAAGAAAGAACTTCCGGAAGGACAGCGAATTACAAGTGGATTAAAGGATACTGAGAACAGATGGAAGCTATTAAAAATGAAGTGAAAATGAGAACTAGGTTTGGTCAAAAAAAAATTTGTGAACCTAATTCTCCGAAAACAAGTCTCCCCCCCGCCCCTTGAACTAAACATCTTTAGTTTCTATATAAATTGCTTATGGATTAATTAATAATACCTTTAATAATATTTTCGGGGTATTTTGACTCTAAAAATATACGTGGGATTTCTAGAGCATCTCATGAATTTTAAATATTTAATTCTATTTTTTATTATTAAAGAGCATATTAAATATTGTTTCGGAAAAATTAATATACAAAGGAGAATAAAAAATATATACGAACGAAAAATAAAAATAAACTTTACGTATAAAACGAAGAATTAAAATAATTTTCCATTTTATTTGTTCATTTTTGATTCATTGGATATTAAATGGTTCTTAAATTATAAATAAGATCTTTTTAATAAAAGAAGCAATAAAACTTTTTTCTCTTTTAACTATTAAGTACAAATAAAATATTTCGTGAAAATATTTGCACAAAAAATGATATATAACTTTTTAATAAAATTTAATAAATAAAAATAAATTCTAAACTACAAACATTTAAGTCATCAGATTGTTGTGATTCACAATGAACTTTATATAAAAGAAATGCAATTTTAACTTCGTAAAACTAATTTAAATATTTTAGAATATTTATTAAATACAGTATAATATGTTAAATAAACACTATTTGTTACATTATTTACATAAAAAAAATTACTACTTGAAAATTAATATGGCATTGATTTCATTCAAATATATTATTGCAAATCAAATATATTCGAAATTAATCTTATAAAATCCATTATCAAATAATAAATTTGAAAAACTGTATTAGCATCAAGTGTCATCCACTACAAGTTTAAAAAAATGTATTTGAACTTAAGTGGATGAATAAAAAGTATTTTATTAACGATTGAAAATTTGAACAAGATATATAAATATATCTAGGGAGAGTAAAAACTAATAGTAGGAATGGAAAAATATATACATAATTAAATGGACATTAATTACTTCATTTTAGGTTTAATTGGCACGCTATACATATTGTGTAGACTGAATCACGTAAATCCGATTTTTTGTTGTAGTGAATAAACCTTTTCAACAAAAGAAAATACAATTTATTAAAGTAGACACTTTTATTAAAATCAAATCATTAAATGACACACGCAGGCAACACTAATAGTAAAAGGTTAAAATTAACCAACTCCCCGGCACTACAATACATGTTGGACCATAACCGTCTATCTACTGGATTCAGACAACGGTCAGCAGATTTCTTTTTACTGGATAGATTTGGCGGCCCTACGCCCTACAATCTAGACAGGGACCTACAGTTTAAGTTGGACTTCGAACCACAAAGACATCCGTGCCACCGAGTGGCAGAGAGCTAGTCACTCGGCCATCAGACCCCAGTAAAGATTAATATATCAATTTTTATAAAAAAAAATTAGATATGCCGCTGGCCCTAGAACAACTTAACTACTTTCATTGGCTAGATAATTTAAGTCTCTTATATTTATTCGTAAGGTTCACTGAATTATATTAAGTTTTCAAGAAGTTACGTCTTTGAACTTTTTTTTTCTTTGAGTTTCGAGAAGGAGCATTAATCAAAGCTTGAAAACTTTAGAGAAGTTGCCAGTATGGTTGTATTTTTGGTCTTTTGCCATGTACAGTGATCATCCTTCATATTTTTGCAGAATAATCACATCTCAGATAAAAAAAAAATAAGTTTGAAAAATTGAAATTGCAGTCAATTGAATTCATGTTGAAAATTGAAATTGAAAAATTGAAATTCGTGGCAATTCAGTTTAAAATAAACTAGTTTATAATTTCATAAATGTATGTTACATAATAAAATTTCAATTTATAATAATATTTTAGATGCACACTAGTATAATTTTTAAAACTGAAATATTTTATCTAATATTGCATGTAAAATTTTTTAAATATTTTTTCATCATCAGATAACGGTTTATGTTAATGAACGATTAAAGAAATGTACACGCCTAAATAAAACACGAACTAATTTACTTAAATTGACTATGTAATTGAACTCGAACCCAAAAACAGTGGAACTGAATGCTAGTCACTCGGCCATTAGACCCCATTGAAATATTAATGTATCTATTTTTATAATATGGAGCTGGCTAGAGAACAATTTAACTACTTTCACTGACTAGATCAAATAGGTTTTTTATAAATATTCTTAAATGTCACTGAATTATCTTAGGTTTCAAAGATGTTAGTTTTATGATATCTTATTGCTTTACTCTTAGCATACTTACTTTATAACTTCTTAATGCTCTCTGAACTTTTTCTAAGCTCCGAAAAGGAATCATTAATTAATACCTGAAAACTTTAGAAAAAGTTGCTAGTTTGGTTGTATTTTTGGCCTTTTGGTACAAGGATCATCTGGTAAATTTTTATAGAAAAATAATATCTAAAAATGCCGAATAAATTTAAAAAAAATTGAAAATTCAAATACTTATAAACTATAAGTTAACTAAAAATACTGTTATTTACTATTTAAAACACATATATGTCATGCTTTAAAGAAGAAAAATTCCAGATTGTATTCGTAACTCCAATTATGTCATTAAATAAAGAAAGCATAAAGTTACTTGAAAATAATTTCCCCCATTCTCAATTTACCAAATTAAGAGCAATAATCAGCTGGATTTAATCTAAAATTCCTTTGACCAAAGATGGCCCCTACCATACATATGTTCAAACTCTTCCAGTGTATCTAAACCAGGGCATTAAAGAAGAACGAACCCTTCATTTTTTTTTGACTTCACTACTGTCTAGATTAGCCAGAACATAGAGTAAAACTTCAATTGCTTCTACGCAAGGCACTTCTTCCATTCATTCGCTTCCCACGAGCCGTGAGAGAAAATTGCATCTGGTCTGTCTGAAATCACGAGCTGAGATTCGGGAGCAATTGAAAACGAGGTAATGAAAAAATACTGCACAAACTTGAGAAGAAAGGAGGCAGTTCTTTGGTGCCCAGAGAAATGCGATGAACTTACCTTCCAAGAAATTGTTTTGGAACAGATATGATTATTTTTCCCCTCCTCGTAAAATATTTTTTCGGTCCACACGAGAGCAAATCTGTTTGCTTTTTATTCCCGGGTAAATTAAATGGAAAGATGTGTTCGAAATGGATGTTATTTCCCGCCTTTCATTTTTATTCTCGCAGTTGCAGAAAGGAAATTTTTTTTTTAAAAAATGAATATGTTTATTGAAAATATTTATTTTTATCATAAAAAATTTTTCATAAAGAATTCCTTTAAAATATTCAGTAAAAGTCCTAGGGTTTCAAAATAGAGAATTCTTATCGAAAATTATATATTCCAATGCTTAAGTAAATATTAACTTTGAGTTATGCAATTACATTTGTATTTTTAAAATAATACACGTAATTTAAATTACATTTCTGTCGTCAAATGCTTTTTAAATGTATATTTTTAAATAAATTGTTTTGAAAAATTAAAAATATTTACTTTAGTATTTAATAAACTTTTAATGTTAAATTGATGATTATAAAATTAAACTAAAGTTAATATAAAATACATTTTGAAATTTATTTCTTGATAGGAAATAATTTATGAATTTTTACTTATGTAGATTTAGGAAATTTCACTATTTCGTTGTTAAATTATTTTATTTTTATTTCTTTTATTTAATTACTAAAATGACTTATTGATTTAGTTACTTAATAATTCTGTTTTAATATCAATCACAAAATATAGCTCTTGCCGTTGAATCTTTCGTTATTTGTATTTATCGAATGAGTTTCGTTCTTGCAGCCTATTCGTACTTCGAGAAACATGATCATGATGATCATGAACATCAAACCTTACATGATCATGAAAAATTTCTTCCTCCTTTTTGCTCTCTTGAGAGGTCTGAATGTGAGCCCTTCAGGGGTTTCGTATTGCGAATGCTACGATGGTTTTGCTACACAGTTTATGTGTCGCGAATACAGGTAGTGGCTCTTGGCTTTTGTTGTATAAAATGTTTGAGTTTCTAGTTTACTCCTAGTCAGTTCTTCTTTTGGTTTATCTGTTGTTTAATAATGGTTTATTGTTTGGTTATAAATGTGTAAATCATTGGTTTTATTTTAAAAGCATATCTCCATTTAATTAAAAAGGAATTAAAATATAATTTGTTTATTTAAATTAATGAATGAGTGTGTGCCCATTAAACTCGTAATGAATTGAAAAAAAAATTAAAGTAATGTATCTTTTTAACTGATAGGAAATATTAGCACTTACTTTCGTATTACATCCACTGAAACAAACATGTATTAAATATTAATACCATGTAGGCTGAATAAATGTGTCTTTTTATTAGTAACTCAGTTTTAGACGAAAAATTTTAAAAATATTTTTAGATATCTTTTTCTTAAAATAAGAAAAAGATATCTAAAAATATTTTTAAAAATTTTCGTCACAATTAGAATTATATTTTGTCACAATATGCTTCTTCTGAATTGTGAAATATAAACTTCACAATTCAGAAGAAGCATATTTACAAATAAATCCTACATTATAAAATCTGTAAAACAGTTGAATGTACATAACGGTTATTAGTTTCTTTATAAATCCTACGATGAGCGACAAAACTTATCCATTTGTCACACTGTAGGAGCAACCCAAATGGATCAACGCACTATTTCACTCTGTATTCATAGAAGCCTTTCATGATAAACCTTTGGTAAATAAGGGAACGATGATAAAGAGCTTAGTCAATATTTAATGTGGTGAACGTGCTTTCATAGTATAATGCTGCCTTAACAATATCTGTTGTGGGGAACTTTTGATTCACTACAGAATGCATCGGACCTATTATTCGTGCATTTGTATGTTATTCTGTTTAATTCTAATAAAAAACATAACTTTTTATAATTTATTATAACTTGTCTTAACTTAAAAAATAAATTTAAAGAAATAATTACTTGTTAAGTTAAATTGATTCTTGATTGCATGCCTGTTAAAAAGATGATAAATTAAAAAAAGTTAAATTGCACTTCTTTTTTCATGTATGGTAAATACTTTTAAATATTACATTCATACAGGCAAATATTCAACTTTGTGTATCGGACACTAAAATTGTGACAAAATCTAATATTTGAAAAAATAACTGATTTTTATATTCATAAATAGTTTGAATAGTTACCTTTAAATTAAACAATATCATATTAAATTCGAAATATACTAGTTTTAAAATCGACAAACAAATTGAAAGAGACTCAAGAATGTGCATTAATACAAATAACTGTTGGGCTCCCAAATCTTCCTTCCTACAGACTTCGAGCCGATTCATTTTCATTTTTTGCTGTTACAGTCAGCAAAACTGCTGCGAGATTCTGCAATGGCTCTTCTTCGACATTCGAAACTGCGAATCATAAATCAACGTCACGAAGAAACGGAATGAAGCATCTCGCGACTCTCAGTGTTTGGGGAAACATCCATCAGCCAAATGCAGTTTTTTATTTTTTTTTATTTTTTTGCCATTTTTATCCAAAGGGATGGAATTTGGAGAACAAACACAAGAATACTGCAAGCGAAGCCCTTTCTCAAGAACGCTCTATTTCGTTTTTCTTATTTTTGCTAAAACTGGCGCTTAAGGCTTCGAATTTATGCGTAATGTGCAGAAAAACGGGTGCTTAAGAACCATTGTTCAAGTTGTTTACTTTTCCGGAAAGTAATGACATGTCGCGTACGGTTCTTGTCCCCGAGCTTTGCAGGAGTGGTCACCATTAAAGAATGAAGTGAGGTGGCAGTTTGCTTAACACTGAAGAGTTTTTCCTTTTATCTATCTGTGAATAGCCGTTAACTAAAATTTTTATTTTTCATTTCTTTCGCTCTCCTCGCATCTTGATGCGTGAAAAATTGAGAGGCCTCTTTAGAACGGACTGTTTATTGTGCGTTCTCAAAAGGAGTAATTTAGTTTTGACTGGAACTTTTCTATATATTAAATAGCGAGGAGAAAAGTTTAAAGATAGCCCTAGATATCGGTGCTTGGACGATACTGAATTTAAATTTGTTTTTAATAAAAATTACATTCCTTAAGATAACAAAAACTTTTTAAGTAGACACAATTCTTTCATTCAAAAAGATTTTGGAATGTATTTTACAACCATTTAGAAAAGTGGTTTCTCTTAGCAAAATGGTACTTTAATCTCAAAAGCGTTATTGTTTAGTTTTCATTGCAGATATCATGTAAAAATATGAAATATTTATTCTTATTTCAGGAGTTTTATTTGAACTTGGTATAAGATTTTGTATTTATAAATTCAGATGAGAAAATTTTTTAAATTATCTTTTGAATTGAGTAAACTAAAACGCTTGCCGAAAACTAAAATTTTATGTACATATACTTTTATATTATACGCCGAAGGCATTTAAATTTTAGAAGATTAATAAGACAAAGATATTACAAGATTACTTTTTCTCGTTAAAGTATTTATATTTTTACGTCGAAAAAAAAATCTAGCATTGCCTGTTTATTAAAATATAATATTTATTGCTTTTAATGAAAATTATTAATTGCAATTTTAAAATAAAAATTAAACTAAATATTCTTCAAATATTCTTCTTCTATTGATTTCAATATTTCTAATGAGCCTTGTTAAAACTGCACTAATTGAAATAAATTACTATTATTATTATGATAATAATAGTTTATAATAGATATTACTGTAATAAGCATTACTATAATGTTACAATTACGAATTTTTTAAAGTTAATAAGGCAGTAATTATAATTTTTCATTATTATTGGTTATGCACCAAATAAAAACCAATTATAAGAAAAAAAACTGTACTTCTTTGAGATAGCTGTTAAGTTTTAGAAAATACAGACACATACAGAAAAATCTCTTGTTTTATAATTAGAAAGATAAAAGAGATACCTAATTTATACCTAATATTTTCAAGTATTAGATTTATGCAATTTTAAAATAAATGTCTGTTTTTATTATTGACGCATTTTTAGACGAATTTTAAAAAAATATTTTTGAAATCTTTTCTTTTCTTTGATTTAAATTTCATAATTTAGAAGAAGTATCTTTGCTAAACAATTCTATTTGATAAAAAAAAAAAACTATTGAATAGTTATTAGTTCGTTGGTAAAATCCTACGACGAGTGACCTAAGTCAACTATTTGTCACATATTAGGAGGAATCCAAATGGAAACATCCAACGCACTATTTCACTCTGTATTCATAGAAGCCTCTCATGACAAACCTCTGGTAAATAAGGGAACGATGATAAAGAGCTCAGTCAATATTTAATGTGGTGAACGTGCTTTCATAGTAGAATGCTGTCTCGACAATCTGTTGTGGGGAACTTTTGGACCATTAAAGAATGCATTGGACCTATTATTTCTACATTTGTAATACTAATACTTTAAACAATACCCTTTATAAGACATATTCTTATATGTGTCGCTTTTAAAATATTATTTTATTATTTAAATATTTAGTCAAATAATGGATAACGACATTCTAAGCTTCTGAGCTTACGGAATATGGGTGGAACACACACCCATCTTTTTCAGATGCCACTCATGGATTTTCCTCGTTCTAATCGTTTGATAATAAAATGTATTTATGTGATTCGTGTATTTAAATGTTGTTTCAAATAATTGGGAAAAAGTACACATCTATGAAAGGCCTGAGACATTATATTCATGTTTAAAACATATCAGGTAGCCCAATGATGCAAACTGGATAACGCTGAAACGTCTGCATATCTACTCTTCCAGGGGCGATGCTTAAACAAAGCAAGTAATTTAAAATCTTCCAGGTGTTTAAAACTACACAATTTTAATTATAACACATTTACTTGAAATTAAAAATTGTTGTTTTGAAGCTAATATACGAAATATACCATTGCTGTAAATTCCAAAGATACTTAAGGCCTATCTGAGTCTATCCCCATCACAACAAATTAATTGAAGTGATATTTCACTGAGTGAAGGTCTACCTTACAGGGTCTTAATACAAGTTTTTCAAGTAGGATATTGAATATTATATATATTTTTAGAGAAAATACCCTGCTTGCACTAAATGTGTATCCTACAATAGATCAATGTACAGGTGGATTTTGAATTTAATGCAATTACAGATTCTTTGGCGAAGAATGCCAGAAGTCTGCATCAGACTGTCATTCCTACTTCCCTTGCAGGTGTAAATTCCTTGGCAAAATCTAAACTTATGATTCCTATTAAGATCAAAACTAAATACGAAATTGCAGAACTCAATGTCGGCAGAGAAACAGCCACTACTCTCACAAGATTAAGGATGAAGCACCACAAAAATATGAAAAATTTCTACTGATGGCGTTAAAAAATATCAAAAATGTGAAAGAACTGACTCCTTATGTATTTGATTTCCCAGCTGTTGCAGCTGCCGTGCATTGTCTGGACCATTCCTCGGAAGATGATTTATATTCCGAGCTGGCAATCAACACAGACATTATTCGGAAGCACCACGATATATGACTATCGTGTACTCTTAGGATTGGGACAACAACAACAACAGCAACATGAAATATACAAAATACGTATAACGACTTATATTCGTCATTGAAAATTGCAAATAATTAAAATTTTCATTATAATATTTCTCCAATTCAAATTACATCACAAGGAATACATAACTTAAAATTTCCTGGCAGTTTATTGTTCCTTTCCACAAAGATGCAAAGAGAATTTTTAATTAAAATATTTTATGTTTATATAATTATTTACTTACATTTTCTGCAGAAGTGCAATTTTAACTTCCCAATGAATTAAATACTTATCAAAATAAAAGTTTATATTAATGAAATATAAGTAATTTAGTCTATTTTAAAATAGTTTTGATAGTGATAAAACTTGAATGAAATTATTATATATTTGAATGTTATTGCAAATATATTGCCTGAAATGAATTGAAAGTAAAAAAAAAAAAAAAAATAAATAAATAAATAAATAAAAAAAAACTTAGGGAGAAAATACGTTTTATCTCTATGACAATATACTATTTCTTTCGCGCGTTAAAAATATCTAGAGAAATATGCAACGGGCTTTACTTCAAAAATTAAATATTTGCCACAATTCTTTCTCTCTCAGAAACAAATGAGAGTTCAGATCACAGAGCAGGAAACATCCATATTTTATTCATTATTAAGAATGAAGATGAAGAGCAAAGTGCAGTGAACTTCGTGTGTCTGTAAAGTTCCTCTTTGTTAATCAGCCGTGCACTAAAGAAAACATTAAAACGTAGCGTCTAAAAATGTAGCATAAGTAAAAAATACATGTAGCCATATATTTTTTGCTGTACTAAGTACTAAGGTAGAGCAGAATAATTTGTACGAAGTTGTAAAGTTATGGAAGATAAAAGGTTTAAAATATTTGGACATAACATAATTGTATAAAAATTCAGATGAAATCTTTTTTGCTTACGAAATTTATTTAAAAAATTATTAACAAATTGTGTGTTTTTTGAAATATGATTTTAGAATTTACTACTTGGTTATTTATTTATGTATTAATTTTGAATATTTTAAATAAGGAGCCTTATGAAAATAACCGAAAGAAAATTATATAGGAATGAAGTTTTTTTATTTTTTAAAGTGTCGGTCATTTTGTTTAATTCCGTAATAACGAAATATATTAAAATATTTTTAAAAAATGAAAAAAAATTATAAAATGATTTTATGGTTAAAGTATTGTTAAAGGAAAAGGACTTGTATATATACATTACATTGCATTATTTTTAATAATATTATTATTGTTGATAATAATTTAAAAATATTATGAAGATGATATAAGCGGGGATCAATGACTTTATTTATAACATGTAAATTTTAAACGTAATGTTCCTTTTTCTCTAATCATCAATGTTTCTGTGCACTAGAGAAAACATTAAAACTTTCTCTCTCAAAGACCAACAAATGTATTTTCGGAAATGTAGCGTGAGTAATTCCTTGCTATTCAAAATACATATAGACATTTTTCGCTATACTAAGTATTAAAGAGGAGCAGAATAATTTGCATGAATTATCAAACGTTATGGAAGATAAAAGGATTGAACTATTTGGGTATGATAACAAACCTCTGTATTAAAATTTAGATGGCATTTTTTTTATGATTATGAAATCTATTAAAAAAACAAGTAATATAAAAAAAAAAAATTTAAATAAATTCCTATTTTTTTCACTTTATTGCAGAAAGTCCTTTATAAACGAAGTTGAAATTTTCCTCTTACATATGGCGCCATCTATTGGTAGATACATGCAATTTAAATCTAAAAAAAACTAAAATTAATTCATTAAATTTAATGAATGAATTAGCATTTGAAAAAACTGTATTAACATCAAGTGTCATCCACTTCAAGTTCAAAAAAATGTATTTGAACTTGAGTGGGTGAATTACAACTATTTTATGAATGATTGAAAATTTGAACAGGATATATACAGGGAGAGTGTGAACTAATAGTAGGAATTGAATAATTCACAAATTGTATGCTTTTTTAAACAATTGTATGCTTTTTTAAACAATTGTATGCTTTTTTAAACAATTGTATGCTTATATTTAAACCATTCTCTTTTATTTTTCTATAACTGCATATAAAAAGAATTTTTTTTAATTTATGCATATTTCGAAAGCATCCAATAGCAGAAATTTTGATTAAAATAACTGAAAAGTTAAATTTTAAATATCGTTTGATGAATTAAATTAATTTCTACCCTTTAAAACCTTACTTATATTTTTGCCAACATTTGTTATCAGAAAATAAATATTATTAATACTTTATATTCCGTAGAATTATATCGTCAAAATATTTTGCTTTTTAACGTAGCATGAAAAAATAAAATAAAATGCAATTATCTTTTAACTTGATAGATAAACATACTTTAACAAATCTTTGTCGGCATATCTTTGAAACTTAATTCGAAGGAAATACCAACTTCTATATAGAAATGCCATCATAAAGACTACAATTTTAAATAAAATCATTTCTAATGTTTTCCTCGTAACTCTATTTTGTTTTTTGAACGAAATAAGAAAGGAAAAGAAAATATATAATCCTATTTAAAAATAATATAATCCTACAAGCTTGCTCGAAGCCTGTCACTTTTTCCATCAGGATCCGATTCAAGCGCTCTGCAAACCAGAAGCGCTCAACCCAGACTGCCAGGTGGAAGTTGCTGTTTGGAGGTGGTCATGACCACTAATCCACACTCCTTATTGTATGATGGTGGAAGTACTCAGGCATGTGCGTGTTAACTCCAACTGCACGGAGGACATTGGTATGCGTTGGACAAGTAACAGCAATGAAGCTTTATTTATGTTATGATATGCTTGAAGGATGAAGTTAAAAATTTGTTACAGCTGCAGATGGATGATTGTTCAGGGCCTTGTTTTCTTTGCCAAGCAAAAGCGACTTGCTCGTTACATGAAGCTAATGATGGATCGTGGAATGCTGTATGAGCACCTCAACACATTAATCTGGCATTACCACCGCTGGGCTGCGTTTTGTTTTTCAGTGACGTAAAAGGCTAGGCTATTCTAAACAGAGACCAACACCCTTGAATGAGGAAATGAGATACAT